>CM067367.1:121050321-121340321 GCA_034401795.1 Chaetoderma sp. LZ-2023a
GTGTTTGAAACTACTGAAAATCCTGTTTTTTCACCTGAAATTACTGATTGCTTTAACTGGGGGTTGGCAGCTCTGGCCCCTGCCTTGAGGAGCCGGAAGCAATGAGCTTCTTTTATCATTTTAACCTCATGTGTCTTGAAGCGCCACAATTCAGAGCCAGAGTCTTCAATTTAATGAAGTTGGTGCTTTCTTGGAAGAAAAAGAAGAAGAAGAACAGGGGAAGTCTGGTCGTCATGTTAGGTAGATGTCAGAATGCAGGCATAAATGCCTTTATGTTCTGCTCCTGGTTTATGTCTGATATTTGTAATGTTTATTTTAAAATATCATTTAGTAGTTCAACTTCCAGAATGTTTTGTGTTTGCATTCCTCTAACTGTTACATATATACATATACACAATTAAACATACAAATCCCACCTTTATTTAAACAAAAAGAACATGTGACTAGTGTATGTAGATTATATATATATATATATATATATATATATATATATATATATATATATATATATATATATATATATATATATATATATATGCATATAATCAGGGTTGGATTTTGGACTGTCCAAAACTAATTTTGAACAGACTTTGTCCAAAACCTGTCTTAAAGGGTTTAAACCAGTCCTAAACTGTCCAAAACTAATTTCAGCATATTTGTACTATGCTTATTCATGCTTACTTACTAGTCTTAGTAATAATGCAATAAAAGAAACAAAACACCATAATAACATACAAATTGTATTACATTGTATATTAAGATATATAAAGTTATTACAAATATTATGCAGGTTAACAGATTAAGATAACAGGCATGAAAATTCAGTTTTATGAAATGTGTAAGAGGTATGACATGTTGCTTATGCTCATTTAACCTTCAGTAATCTAAATCAGACATTCCTCTCAGCATCCTATAACAAAAGACAAGCTTTGATGCTTTCTCTACTCCTAGTCTGTTACATATTTGTATGTATGTAACTGAAATTGCTAAAGATTCTTTCAATGGATGCTGATGAGGCTGGCGCATCCATCAATTGAAGGGCCATGTCTATAAAATCTGCAGACACACCTAGAGGTTTCAGACCTTTCCACCATGTCAGTGGAGGTACCTGGACAGTAGCATCAGAGAAATAAGATACAGGAAATGGCATGCTCTTGGCTTGGTAAGAGATTAATGTCGCTATGAAATTTGGATCTTTACTTATAACCAATTTGTTTACGATTTCAAGCTGATCTGGTGTGAGCAGCTCTCCTTGGTACTTTGAGTGTGGTGTGTATGCCACGAGGTGCTCTGGCAAGACTGCCTTGTGAAAACGAGCAGATACATGCTTTTTATGTGGTTCAAGCAAAGTGTTGTTCTTAAGGTTAATCCAAACATTACATGCATCAGCCAGTGTTGCCGAGTCACCCTGACAAATATCAATCGCATGGGAAATAGGTCTTAGCTGCTCTGCTAAGTCTGTGGCATTCTTAAATAGGTTATAATCCATAATCTTTCTAATAGTGGGCTTTCATTCTTGCTACTTTATTTACAAGTTTGTAATCACATTCTCTACACTTAGCAAATGATTTTCCATTACTCTGAACTTCTAAGAAATGCTTCCAAATTGGATCCTTAGGCCTCCCACCCTTAAAATACATCTTTGATCAAATATTTCAAATAACATCAAAAGTTAATATTATACTGAGAGAACATCCAGACAGGAACTAAACAGATGAACTTAATTAAGAAGATTTACTTGATAACTGATTTCTAATAGAAAGTGGAGTAGAATGATATAGTGATGAAATAAGCTGATAATTGTATTAATTGTCAGACTAGAGGTTAGTCACTATATGCTAGTTGTGTAAACATGTATCAGAGGAATATTGTAGTATAAACATAGCCATGATAGCTATCAAAAAGCAATGAGAAAACTTAACTAGCATGGCTAAGTCAGCTAATAGTAGTAAAAACAGACTTGCTGTCACTTACATGTATGAGCTGTGATCTTATGATCAGTGTATATATGTGTTGGCAAAGCAGGTAGACAGGCACTTAATGTTTAGACAAATACATGCACTATCAGTAGATTCAGTGGTATGTCTTCCAGGTTTTAATCCCTGAATCACAGTCTAGTCTCAATTATAAGGAAAACACCATGCTGAATATTTTTGAAACTAATTTGACTGGTAGTAACAGGTTTTAATCAACTTAAAATATAATTTAAGCTTATGGAGAAATATTTTTGACCAGGATTTTAGGTTTCAGGTGTCCAAAATCGATTTTGAGCGGACGGTTTAAACCTGGTTTAAACCATGGTTTAAACCACTAGTGTCCAAAACTTACCAACCCTGCATATAATATGTACAGACATGTCTCTTGAAACTTGAAAAAGCCTTGATTACAATACGGTCAAGGGCCCTTATCACACATAAATAAGGTTTTCCACACTTATGTGTGGATGTCTACATGTGACAAAGTGTAGTTTAATTACAATAATCAACAACCACAATAATACAGGGGTACCTATTAATTTGTCTATTGGCTATCACAGCAGCTACTTTTATTAAAAAATACACAACTGTTAAAGACAGGTTGGCGCAGGTACCATGCCCAATGCTTACTACTATGCGAGATCACAATGCGGACTGGCGTGATTTCATGCCAAATCCACTGGGTCCACTGATTGAACATTCTGGCAGATGCTTTGTCTCACAGACAGAGAATTCTGCCAACATAATGGTCTCTCAACCCTCCAGTTCTACGAAGGATCTTCAAGCATTGGGGCAAACCGAATGTGGACTTGTTCGCCACAAAGGAAAATGCTCAAGTCATGACTTATGTCTTGCCGATTCCAGATCCAAATGCAGTCGATACAGATGCTCTGGCGATAAGCTGGAGAGGGATGCACGCGTATGTGTACCCACCTACCATCCTTCTACCGAAGGTCTTTCTGAAGATCAGGGAGGAGCCATGCCTGGTCCGGCTAATAGCGCCATATTGGCCCAGCAGGGCGTGGTTCACAGATCTTCTGGATCTGCTGGTGGACAATCCAGTGCAGCAGCCCACGATTCCGAACATAATCTCCCAGGAAAAGGGCCACTTCCTACACGAGCGGGCCGAGATATTCAAATTGACTGCGTGGATGTTATCAAACAACGTTCCACATCAGAAGGCGTTTCTCAACAGGCTGCGAGTTTCATCGCAGCCACGAGGAGGTCAACCTTCAAATCATATAACCACAATGTTAACAAATTTGCAGAATGGTGTGAAGGAAAGGCTATTGATCCCTTTCAATCCACTATTCAGCAAATAGCAGACCTTCTCTGTGAGCTATTCTTTATAGGATTAGCTCCTGTCACGATTGCTGGATACAAGTCAGCTTTGGCATCAGTTATCCCTTGTCTAGCCAACAGGGATAGTCCACAGGTGGCCCAGTTGAACGTCATGGTGAAAGGAATGAGCAATCTCCGACCGAGACAACCGGTAGTCATTCCAGCCTGGAGTCTATCTTTGGTGCTTACTGTGCTAGCCAAGCACCCTTTTGAACCTTTGGGTTAGAGTAGTCTAAAGCATCTGATTCTAAAGGCGGTCGCTCTATTGGCAGCTTCCTCAGCAAGAAGGCGCAGTGAGATCCATGCGCTTTCATCAGAGGGACCAATTTATTGTCCTGGAGAGGATCTGCGACTGCTGCCAACAGCAGACTTTATGTTAAAGAATCAATCTTTTAAATATCCCGGTAAACCGATCATTATACCAAAGCTAACTCGGTTTGATCGTGATGCCAGTGCCTGGTGTCCAGTCCATGCTTTGACCAAGTACAAAAAACGGACGGACTCTACGGTCAAATGATAGACATCTGTGGATCTGCCATAAGAAGCCATATGGCGCCGCATCCATGGATTCTATCTTTCGTTGGGTGGTCGTATGCATTCAGACTACCCACGAGATTGCGACTGGGCGCCAGGTGCAATGTGCTAGGGCTTACTATGTTAGAGGAATAGCTTCCTCGACCGCCATATTCAATGGTGTCCCGTTAGAGGACATCATGGCCATTGCACAATGGCACTGTGAGTCCTCTTTCACAGATTACTATATGAGGGATATGTCAGACTCGACCAATCCACTCACTTTAGCTGTTTTGAAATGATAGTCTAGTGGCCACACTGTTCATCTCCTTTTGGTAACTTTGAAAAAGCAAAAGTAGTTTGAACAGACATGGTCAGGCGAGAGGAGTTCAACCCGTATGTGATACGTTTGGCCGAAAGTGTGTTGGTTGGTGTACACTGCTGGGCAAAAAAAATGAGGCAAACATGATTTATCATATTTTTTATGGTTACTCGTTCATGTTAATAAATACAGGTGAAATAAGTGACAATTTTACATAATATCGTATGCATTGTCTGTGTGCAGGGTACCTTTTAGTATGGGATAACTTTTCCCTTGTTTTTATTCAGAAATCTCAGACGTTTGAGCAAGCTGTCTGAAAGCCTTTTACAGTGTACTGCATCAATGCTGTACCATTCATGTCTGACTGCTTCCCACAACTGGTCAGTGCTCCCAAATTTTCTGCCAACCAGTTTGGCCTTGATATGCACCCATATATTCTCTATGGGGTTAAGATCTGGTGACTGTCCAGGCCAAAACATCACTGACAGAGAATGCCGCTCAAACCATGACTTTGTTGTTTTTGCTGTGTGTGCCGGGGCATTATCTTGTTGAAAAATAGCTTTTTGTCTTTTATTTCCACTACACAACTTGTTCAGGCTTGGAAGCAACCCCTTTTCTAATATGTTTTGATACTCCTTTGCATTAATGGACTTTTCATATTGCACAAGCTCGCCAACACCAGATGCAGAAAACACACCCCATACCATAATTCCACCTCCATGTTTCACAGTGGTGGAGAGGCATTCTGGGTTATATTTTTCACCTGACCTACGAAAACAGCGCTCTGGAGCATCTGTACACAGCTCAAAACGTGACTCATCACTCCAGAGAACACACTCAAACCACTGAGAATCATGGTCATGATAAAGTGCCAAAAATCTGCAACGTTCTTTGTGGACAGCAATGGTTTCTTAGCACACCGCTTTGATGAAAAACCAGCTTTCTTGAGCCTCCTTGCAATTGTTCTTCTTGAAACAGCCTTATTTTGTGAATTTCTGAATTCTTCTGCTAATTTGGTGAGAGTCTTCTTACGATTCTTCAGAACAGTAATTTTCAGCCTTCTTTCATCTCAACATGTCACTTTAGCTCATCCAGAACCTGCTTTCCGGGCAACAGAACCTGTCACTTGGAATGTGCGGCCAATTCTCTGTATTGTAGACAGTGGAATCTGAATATCCTCAGACTTTAGAATTTTCTTAATCTCAGGATATGACTTTCCAGCTTGACGAAGACCTGCGATCCGGCTTTTGACTTCAACAGGTACATGGAATTTAGCTTTTTTGAAGACATTTTGAATCAAAAATAAAAACTTCACTCTTCAGGCACAGTGTGGTAATACACAGAGATTACAGAAATGGCTAATGTCTTGTCACCTCGGTCAGCGTAACTCAACTAGCTTGCTAGTTTGGTTAGTTAATTCACTTTAAATCCTGAACACAGAGATGCACTATTTGTCTTTTGTGTATGCATGTAGGTCTAATATAGAACAAGAATCCGTTCAGTAGATGGCTTTTGATAAGCAAATTAGCTCACTCAGCAGTGGAAAACAGTCAGACATGAATGGAACAGCATTGACGCAGCACAATGCAAAAAGCTTTCAGACAGCTTGCCCAAATGGGTGAGTTTTGAGACAAAAAAAATAATGGGAAAGGCTATCCCATACTAAAAGGTACCCTGCACACAGACAATGCATATAATATTATGTAAAATTGTCACTTATTTCACCTGTATTTATTAACATGAAAGAGTAATCATAACAAATATGATAAATCATGTTTGCCTCATTTTTTTTGCCCAGCAGTGTATTCACGTCTGGAATCCAAAATTCATGAGGTAATTCAAGTCTTTTTTGTATTATGTTTATATATCATATTCATTCATCTTATATATTCATGCTGATTCCCAGGCTTATGTGTGTCAAGAGCTGTTAACCCTCTTCGCACACTTGTGTTTCAGGCAAGATGTATGTTTGTTAGTTCTCTTCCCTTTTCTTGAGAAAGTGGGGGTGGTGGTGGGGGAGTGGTGATGCGAATGTGATTCGGTCCCAAACTTGTCGGTCCTTCTATGTCTCTGTGTGACAAGTTTAAGTCTATGTTAGGGAGTTCAGTGAGCAGCAAAATGGCGGTTTCTACTGCTGGGGAAATTGCAAAATTAGCAATTTTAATCATTTTTAAATAGAGAACTGGATTAATTTCTCTTAGAGAATCTTATTTATCTGTTGATATTGATGTGTTATTTTCACTTTTTCAAAATAAAATTTGCCCCAAACGAAATATTCCCAATGAAATAAATACAATTTATCCAGCAGTGTTTGCCTATTTTCCGAGTCAGTAACTGCCACGGTACCATTCTTTTTACAAGATATCCGGTATTCTATGGCAAAAATACACCAGTTCCTCAATGGCTACAATCGCAGATGATATATCATTTTGTAAGACATTCTCTGTACTTTCAGAAACTGTAATTGAAATGTCGACTATCAATGATTTTGTCATCAATGCAATCGATTATTGAACAACGGAGGTGATTATTCTTAGAAAACAGCCTTATAAGTACAACTATAGCTTGTAAATCTATAAAGAATGCACTCCCGTGAAAGAGAGTCTACATTTCAATAACAGTTTCTAATAGTACAGAGAATCCCCTACAAAATGATGCATCAGTTGTGAGGATAGGCATTGAGGAACCAGTGTTGTTTTGGACAAACAATCTGGTGTATCTTGTCCAAAAAATACCTGCTTTAATGTACTAATTAAATATGCAAAGTTATGCTAATTAACTAATAATTTATAAATCACTTTATTAAAATCCACATCACTGGCTCAGCCTTATTAAGATAGAATTGTGTTTCAAAATTCATGGCAATAACTGCATTAGTTTAGAAATTGTAGGCATATATGTTTTGAAAACTGTATTATTATGCTTATATGGTGCCATTATAAGACAATAGGGCTAGTGTTAATCCAATGACCTAATATATACATGTATGAATCACCTAATTTGGCAAACTTCACACAAGCATAGCATTGCAATGAATAGGACGATTTTCGAATGGTTTTTAGTAATCAATTTGTTAAGCTGCCTTCTATTAGAAACAATATAATATAATGCCATATTAACTACTTCAAATTTCACTCTTAACTCCCGATCTACATTCTTTCTCTAGGGGCAAAAGAGGGTTTGTATGGCTTGCCCCTTCCCACCAGGTTACCGACTAAATCTGGTGTTATCAATAAGTAATATCATGGTAAGTATTGATCGAAGGAGAATGAAGGTAATTTCAATTTCCCTTTCTCCAAGATCTAACAATACTTACCATTACATAACGGACCCTGCCTCCCAGCCCCATGGAGGCAAGCCATGAGTTGTCTGTTGTTTGGTAGCTATGCAAACAATATGTCAGCTTATGGTGGTGGGTACCCGTTTATTGGGGTGGCGGGTACTCAGTTCCAGGAGCCGGTAGAGCTTACCAAATCTGAAGATTCTTAGGGCACAGCTTCAACTAAGCTGTTTATCAATTAGTAATGTAATGGTAAGCTAGTGATACAGAGGTTAAATGATATCAAAATCAACATGATCCACAGCGTTGCTTTTACATTCCCGCTACAGAGATAGACTGGGTTCCAATTTGTCTGGTCTCCGAAGTGGAGTCTGTGTAAAAGTCTAGTCGCTGATATGACGTAATAAGATGGCAGGTCAATACATTAGAGGTGTATTCTTGAAGAAGCCACGCCTCTATTTTTAGATTGCTCCAAGGGCCTGTTTATTCTAGCCCCATGGAGACTTGCATATGGACAAGAACAGACATATTTTACAGAGCACCCGGCATAAATTTTTTATATAGGACTATTTTCAACAAGAATATCTGTTCATTTAGAAGTGTGGCTCCCATGGGTGAGTGGAACCAACCCACTTGGAAGAGAACATCATAATTACCAGTAGTTTTCCGTCCTTCAACCTGATTCAATATCAAGGACCAATGAGTCTGTCATCAAATTTCCTCATTTTCGTTGTCAAGCAAAAGGACAGGATGGTAACTAACATTAACCCTCAAATTTATTCTCAAAGAAAATGTCCATTTGCAGACCAAGAGAAGACTATTTTGAAAATATATCATTGGAATGACTGGCTCGGTTATCGAGCCAGTCATTCCAGTGATAAATTTTGAAAAAGTTCTCATGTTATGCAAATGGACATTCTCCAAGACCACATGTTGACCATGTATTATCTGATTTTGTGTAGTTTAAATATTGATATATCTCTTCAACACAACATGCAGCAGCTTGCATAATTACATCACCGATTAAAATGCACTTTGATAACTTTAATCTGATGAGTACTTAATGTCAAATATTATTTCAGGTGATCAGTAGTGCTAAACTAAAAGCATCTTATAATGGCGACATGTGAGAAGCGAACCATCATGGCACCAATGGTGCGTATCGGAATCCTTCCCATGAGGCTGTTGGCTCTTGATCATGGAGCTGATCTGGTGTACTCGGAGGTAAGAGGTCATGTAATTAATTTATGGTATGAAGTCAAATAGGCCTGTGCACTTGATCAATTATTTATCGAAAGTCAAAATTCAATTATTGTTCTTCAATGATTATGTACATGTAATTATACTCAGATTCTCACAGATCCTCTGACTATAGATCTCAATGTGAGTCCTCTTCTGTCATCTCCACGTTTTCACTATGGCTATGTACAATTACATGTATAGTGCTTGAGTGCTTGTATTATATGTGTAGAATAGTTAAATTTCTGAGGGTGTTAGGCCTAGAACCTATCGAGTCGACTTTCAAAACTTTTAATAATGGGAGCACATACAAAAGAGTCTGCGAGTTAGTTCCATATATCTACTGTTCCTATGGTAAATGAATAGTTTCTGGTATCAAGCCTTGGTCTTATTTTGTACAATTTGTATTTATGGCCCCAGGTTTTTGACTCCTCTCTTAGTGGCATAAAACTGGTGATTATAAAATCATTTGATTATATAATTGAATGTGAAACAAGTAATGGGAAAAACAAAATACTTTGTCAGTTTCCAGTTAATTTAATTTTCAATGACGCATTACAATACGTCCAATACTGTCCCCCCCTCTCAGTGAGGGTGGCCCAACCTAGATGGTCTATGCTTGACCGTGTTCTGCAAATGCCACTAGACACCATGAACAGAAAGCCTTGGAAGTTGTTGTATTAGGTGCCAACATCTCTAAAGCTCATAGAGAAGGTCACTGTACAAAGCTGCTATGTGTGCTATGTACCGATCAAAAAGAAACATGACTGGATACGCTGATGGCCAAGAAGAACCTGGGGGAGCTAATGATTCGTGTAGGACAAGAAAGAGTGGCAAAAGTAGATGGACTTGGTGCAGCTGCAGGATCGTTGTCAAAATACTGCAGGCACCTACAGAACACAGTATACATGTATCATCATCATCATCACAGGACAATTTTTGAAACTACTACTTACATGACAGTCTCATGTATTCCAGTGGTAAAGTTTTAAAAATGCTCTCTGCTTAGAATTCACATGAATATTAATATAGTAAAGATTTAGAATTTCCTCCTGAGTCACTTGATCATCAGAGCATTAACCCTTTCACAGACAACTCCTGGTAAAATTTAATTCTTTACAATATATTCTGTTGAGTATTTTGAAATTAATTTGACTGGAAGACATTGCTGAGGCAATTAATTTCAAAATATTCAACAGCTTTCCTTGAAAGTGAGAAATTTGACATTCTATAAATTAAACAGTTTGAGTAATAATTGGTTATTTTTTCCATTTTCAGGAAATGATTGATTTTAAGCTTCTGAGCGCTGAACGACAGGACAATGGTATGAATGACGGCACAGCAGTAATGCTTATCTACATTAAATAGACAGATAGCGGGTGGGCAGGAGCGGGTGCTGGAGATGGCATCTTAAATTCAAATAATATAATTAGAGAATATAATTATTAGCTCACCTGGCCTGAAAGGCCAAGTGAGCTTAACTGCTTGGCCAATTTCAATTATATTTGGCAGGAAGCATCCTTAGGGCATAGGGATCCAAGTTTGTTCAAATGAAGCCGATCGGCCAGTTAGGCCGGCGGCCATCTTGGATTTTGGCCGATTTTTAGAAACGTCTTTAAAAATCTTCGAAACTGCTTATGGGATTCTTCTTCTTCGAAACCGCTTGAGGGATTGAAGGAAACCTCATGAAATATGATCTAGGGCAAGAGCTCAACCAAATTTGTTCAAGGGAACTTAATTGGTCAAATAGTTTGGCGGCCATCTTGGTTGACCTAGTTTTAGCGAAAATAATTTCTCCAGAACCGCTAAAGGGATCAGGCCGAAATTTGGCAGATATGATTAGGGACTAAGGACCAGTAAAGTTTGTTCAAGAGAAGTTGATTCGTAAAAGAACATGGCCGCCGTGGACCAATCAAAACATAACATGTTTGGCGGCCATATTGGATTTTTTTATTTGATGGATTTTGAGGCCGAAATTGGTTTTATATAGGTTGTTTTTTTTGCAATTTGCAATTTTCGAAATTGTCGGATAAACGGTTTGACGGCCATCTTGGATCATTTTCCCGCCAAAAGCTCCCATACTAAAGCAATGGGAAATTAAAAATATCTTCTCGAGACCTAGTGGGCTCATTTCAATTATATTTGGCATGAAGCATCCTTAAGGCATAGAGATTCAAGTTTGTTCAAATGAACCCGATCAGCCAATTTGTCCGGCGACCATCTTGGATTTCGGCCGATTTTTAGAAATGTCTTTAAAAATCTTCTCCCAAACCATTTGAGGGTCGATTCAAAACTCACGAAATATGATCTAGGGTAAGCGCTGAATCAACTTTGTTCAAGGGAACTTGAATGACCAAATGGTTCAGCGTCCACCTTGGATGACCTAGTTTTCACAAAAACGACTTCCCCAGAACCGCCGAAGCAATCAGGCCGAAATTTGTGATATATAATTAGCAACTAAGGGCGATTAATGTTTCTTCAAGAGAAGTTGATTCGTCAAAGAACATGGCTGTGGTGGACCAATGAAAATATAGCGTGTTTGACAGTCATATTGGATTTTGTTATTTGATGGATTTTGAGGCCGAAATTTATTTTATATAGGTTTTTGGGTATACTGATCTCAAATTTGCAATTTTAGAAACTGTGGGATGAACGGTTTGGCAGCCATCATGGATCATTTTCCCGCCAAAAGCTCCCATACTAAAGCAATGGGAAATTTAAAATGTGTTCTCGAGAACTGCTGGGCCGATTTGAATTATATTTGGCAGGAAGCATCCTTATGGCATAGAGATTTCATTTTGTTCAAACGAAGCTCATCGGGCAATTTGGCCGGTGGCCATCTTAGATTTTGGCCGATTTTCAGAAATGTCTTTAAAAATCTTCTCCGAAACGGCTTGGGGAATCGATTCAAAACTTATGAAACCTCATCTAGGCAAAGAGGTAAGCCAAGTTTGTTCAAGACGACTTGATTGACCGAATGGTCCGGCAGCCATCTTGGATGACCTAGTTTTCCCGAAAGCGACTTCTCCAGAACCGCTGAATGGATCAGGCCAAAATTTGGGAGATATGATTAGGGACTAAGGGCCATTAAACTTTGTTCAAGGGAAGTTGCTCCGTCAAAAAACATGGCCGGCGTGGGCCAATCAAAATGTAATGTGTTTGGCGGACATAGTGGATTTTTTTATTTGATGGATTTTGAGGCCAAAATTGGTTCTATATATTGTTTTTGGGTTTTCTAAGCTCAAATTTGCAATTTTCGAAACTGTCGGATAAACGATTTGGTGGCCATCTTGGATAGTTTTCTCGTCAAAAGCTCCCATGCTAAAGCAATGGGAAATTTAAAATGTCTTCTCGAGAACTACCAGGCCGATTTCAATTATATTTGGCAGGAAGAATCCTTAGGGCATAAGGATCCATTTTGGATTTCAGCCAATGTCAGGAAATGTCTTTAAAAATCTTCTCCGAAACCACTTGGGGAATCTTCATCTCTGCCAAGAGGTAAGCCAATTTTGTTCAAGAGGACATGATTGACCAAATGGTTTGGCGACCATCTTGGATGACCTAGTTTTCACGAAAATGACTCCTCCTGAACCGCTAAAGGGATCAGGCTGAAATTTGGGGCATTAAAATTTGTTCACGGGAAGTTGATCCATCAAAAAAACATGGACGCCGTTGGGCAATCAAAATGTAGTGTGTTTGGTGGCCATATTGCACTTGTTTTTGGTGGATTATCGCCCAGCATTGTTAGTAATGTGAGTAAAATATTAGTTGTTATTACACCACAAAAACATCCATTACCGTTCAATCACTACTTGCTAAATCAAATCTCTGCATTTAGCTATCAGAATAAGATTTTTATGCTCGCTTACATACTCCCTAATGCCAATACCATCACCATTCACCATGTAAACCCTCAACCAGGCTTCTGGAAGAGGGACCCCCTGCATTAGCCTTACAATAGACTGGCACCAGTCTGTACTCACTCCTTGGTGGCGCTTGTCACTAAGCACGCTCGCGCATGTGCAGTAGATCCCGAATGTGAAAACTGATTCACTTTTCAAATATTCTGCTAGCAGTACAGTTTGCCTGCTATCAATCTGTTATAAAAGTTTTAGCTTTGCTCTGAAAGTTTTCAGTTAACATCTATTTGACATCGAATCATGCCTACCATGAAATCAATCCTTCCTAAGTTATGTTTAACTTTTATATCATGGTGTTTTAGAGGTGTTTGTAACTCTATTTTTTTTAGTTACCAGTTTCGTGTCACTACTCCCGTTTTTGAGGTTAGAGTAACCATGCCTATTATATACCATCAAGAGTACCATGTTATAAAATAGCCAATACCACTCCTATTAACGTAGTTCCTAGCGCTCTCAAACATCATCACTCAGGAATCATTATGATTCCTTTCTTCAGTCACTTTCTTAAGTACGCCTATAACGTATCCTCTGTAGATTTTCTCATTAGTCTTTTATCGAAGCTAGTGCGTTATTTCTTATCATTTCTTATTTTTTATAGGAAGTGTCCTTATCTTCTGAGAAAGTAAAATGTACATCAAACAATTGTGATCGTTTTCATGCTAAGGACTATGCGGGCCACGTTTGCCTAAGGTGTACCTCCTGCTCCCCTCAAAAAATGTGTGGGATTTGTACGGGTTGGCCATTGGTCATATCTAAAGCTTTCTTCAAAGATTTTGTCGTTAAGCCTGCGTTGCCCTCAGGTCGCTCTCCCTCCGTTGTTGAGTGTACTAAGGCATTAACAACTGCTTCTACCTCTGTTAAAACGTCGGTTTCAACAATGGAGGGGGGCAGCTCTTCTATCTCAGATCCTGTTATGGCATTATTCGCCAGGTTCGAATCCTTTGCTAACGTGTTAACAAAGTCTTTAGATGAGCGCATTTCATCCGCAATTAAGGCTGTTAAAGAGGAGTCGTCAGACTCCGAATTCAGCCCCCAGTCTCGTTCGCACAAGTTGGGTAAGCCTGTTTCCTTGACATCTAGACAACAGATTAAGTCTCCGAAAGGTAAATCCGGCGACTAGAAAGAAGCCTGGTAAGTCATCCTCTGGTAGGAGCCAGGCCAAAGACCATGTTAGTCTTGAGTATCAGCATAATCCTCAAGCGATGGCATCGGTGGCGGAAGCTTCCGATTTTTCATCACATGCCAAAGTTCGTTTCTCAGTGATACCTATTGCCCGGAATGTATTAAGATCGCCGATCGCCTCTGCACCCGTCTCTTCTCCTGGCTTGTCCGGGCGAGCAGGTTTGCCGTCCGGATTGTCTTCTGGTTTTACCGGGCATCTGGAAATGAGCACCGTGATTGTTTCTGGCTTGGCTGAACATCCGGTGACTCATGATAATCTGGCTTTTCCATCAACTTCCGTTTCCGGTTCATCCGTTTCCGGCTATAGAGTCCGATTCCGGTAGGAAGAATGTGGTTCCGGGTCTGTTGGACCCGGCCTTACATCATTCGTCTACTTCCGTTTCCGGTTTTTCGGCTTTCTCTTCAGGTAGTAGTGTTGCTACTTCCGGTAGGCGGAATGTACATCCGGGTCAGTTGGCTCCGTCTTTGCATACATCCTCTTTTTCCGGTCCCGTTTTGTTATCTTCCATTTCCGACGGTAGTGTAGAAACTTCCGGTTCGACTTATGCATGTCCGAGTCTGTTAGACCCATCCTTGCAATCGACTTCCATTTCCGGTTCAGGTTTTTCCGTTTCCGCTTCTAGTGACAGTCTATCTGCTTCTGGTTTAAGAGATGTGAAGCATTCTATTTCCGGTCTCGGTGTTACAGTTCCTGCTGGAACAACTTTTTGCGCATCAAAATTATGAGCTGCCGACTAACTCAAATTCCCATTTTAGTAATAGGTCTGTTACTTCTGATTCTAATTATTTTCGCGCCGCTTCTTCTCCCGTCTTTGATATGCATTATCCTGATCGTTCTTCTCTTTCTCAGTCTGTTCCTTCTTCAGATTTTGTTCATCCTTCCTTTCGTGATGTAGTATCACTCTCTCATTCTTCTTCCTCTCCTCTTTTCTCTCAGGCAGGTTCTCAGAAGGGTAGTAGTCATCCTTCTTCTTCCTCTGTATTATCGGCTAGGGATTTTTCGTCTTCCCATATTTCTAATTCTTCTTCTCTCTTTCACCCTTCAACTATCTCTCCTCCTCCAGGTTTTCTTCATATTCCGGCTTCTCTTCATCAGAACTCTTCTTCTCATATCCCTTCTTCTTCCTCTCCATCTGTCTCTACTCTTCCTTCTTATTCTTCATCTCCTCCTGCTTTTGATCATTTGAATCCTATTGTTTCTGTCGTTCTTTCTCCAGAATTGGAATTCCAGATAGTTGATTCGGGCTTAGATTTTTCTTTGTTTTCAGTAAGCCGCGATTCCTCTCTTCATCGCTCTATTATTTCAGCTAGATTTTCAATTCTTTCCAGATTTTCAGCTAGTGCTTTGGATTCTTACTCCTTTACTTCTAATCAGCCGGAGGATCGTGGTGTTAGTCCTTCTTATCAGTCTCATTTGGCTTTGGACTCTTTCTCGGATGCTACCTCTAGAGCTTTATCTTCTCCTTCCTCTCTAAGAATCTTTTATTCTTCTGCTTCTCTAGACTCGGACTTCTGTCCTGCTTCCTCTTCTCCATCTCACCTTTCTGTCAATGCTACTCAGAGATCAGTCAGGGCCAGAGATCTGAAGAGGTTCTATCCTGAGAGGGCCTCTCCGGATGACTGGTCTAAGTCTCATCAATGGATAGCTTCTTCTCTATCTCTTCCTCTTCAGGATGAATTTTCGATTGATCCTCCTTCGTTCGGTTCTGCTCTTTCATCTTCAGACTTTTCATCTAATGCTCCTTCTGTTCTTCTGGTGGATAATTTGGTCGTAGATATGTTAGATTTTTACATTAATAATGTCCAATCGAAAGATTTCTCTCTTACTCCCAAGGTAGATGCTCCGGTGCAGGTTCCGAAAGATGCTTATATTAGATTGGCTTCTACTCAATCTCTTAATGGTCCGACATGGGATGTTCTTTCTTCACATCTGAAGGAATCTTCTGAAGTAGAATCATCTTCTGACCTTTTTAAATGGGAGTCTGTCTGTCGTGCTCAGTTAAAATCAGCTAATTTTCTGGCCCTTCTTTCTGAGGCTCTTCTCAGGACTCAGGAGAAGGGTGGTCAGATTCCTCCTGAAATTTTTCATTCGTTAGCTGATCTTTCAAGAGGTTCCTTGAATTCGGTTTGCTGTTCCTTGGGCTTCATCACCTCTAAAAGAAGGTCAAGGAAACTTGCAGAGGTGAACATTTCGAACTCTCTCAGGAGTAACCTGATTTCTACTCCTTTCGGATTGGATATCTTCAGTCAAAATTCTACCTCAATTCTTAGAGCGGAGTCTGATCGTCTTAGATCAGCTAAGGATCTGCGTGATCAGATATCTATTTTGAGACCTTCAGCTAAAAGAGACTTCCTCGGTCAAGAGTCCGTCTTCCTCTCCCAGGAGGAAGAGTCTCAGGCCGGATGAGTATGGGGCTTATCCGTCAAGGGTTTTCACTAACTCTAATCGGTCCTCTCCTTCCCAATCCAGATCCGCTGAGGAGAATCGTTTCAAATCCATTTCTTCACATAGACCTAGAGCCCAGGTTCGTCAAGCCCCTCCTCAGGTGAGAAGGGGTCAGTTTCCCTCTCGAGGTTCTAGATCTAGTTCTAGAGGCCACTCCTCTAGAGGTTTTCAACCTAGACGGGTTTGAAGGGGTGGCCTCAGCCCGGGTAGGCCTTTCCCTTTCTCCTTTCCCAGTCCTTCCTCCTGTTCTACCACCTTTGGGTCTATCGGTGCAGTCCCTTCTTCCCAGCGTGCCAGTAGGAGGGCACCTGTCTCTGTTTTGGGAGACTTGGCAAGCCCTCGTTCAGGACTCCTGGCTTTTAGATCAAATCCGCTGGGGTTATGCACCGTCTTGGATAGATGTGCCTCCTCCTCTGTCTTGCCAGCCCAATTGGACTCCAGTTCCATCCAATCTGGAGAAGTTGGGAGCCCTGGAAGACGAATTGGAGTCAATGTGTATAAAGAAGGCTATAGAAGAGGTTCCTTGTTGGAGAGTAGACCCGGGCTTCTACTCAACTCTCTTTCTAGTCCCCAAGAAAACAGGTGGATGGCGTCCAATCATCAATCTAAAGAGATTAAATCTTCTAATATCCACCCCAAAATTCAGGATGGAGACTGTATCTCAGATTATCGGCAGTCTGAGTCCAGGCATGTGGACGTCGTCCATAGACCTCAAGGATGCCTATTTTCATATTCTCATCCACCCTTCTTTCAGAAAGTTCATGAGATTCGCTTTCAAGGGCCGGGTATGGCAATTCGGGATCATGCCTTTCGGCCTGACCACGGCTCCTTTCTTCTTCACCCGCCTAGTGTCAGCAGTTGCAGGAATTCTGCACCGTCGTTCTATTCCCCTTCACGTTTATATAGACGATTGGTTACTAAAAGCAGAATCTTCCTCAATTCTGTCAAGTATCGTTCCAGAGGTCTGCAGTCTGGCTTCCAGTCTAGGATGGGTAATAAATCTAGAAAAATCATCTTTGGCTCAGTCTCAGGTTTTCACCCACCTAGGTGTTTCTTTCGACCTAGGTCGAGGCTTAGTCTTCCCTTCAGATATAAGAGTAGAAGCCATCCTAGTAGCCATGGAAATTCTGTCATCCTCTGCTGTGGTCAGAGCAATCCTTTTTTCTCTGGGTGATAGGCTTGATGGTCAGCGTCGAGAACATCATTCCATGGGCGGCGCTGATGAGAAGACCTTTCCAAATGTATCTAATGTCCCTGTGGAAACAGTCGATTCATTCAATTTACCATCAGATCCCTGTCAGAGAGCATTTAAGTCCCCACCTAGATTTCTGAAAGGATCGCTCTCTTCTTCTGATGGGGTTTCCTCTGGTCAAGTCTTCTCAAGCAATCATCTTTACAGACACTTCCCAGGAGGGATGGGGAGCGGTCTGGGGTTCCCTTTCTGTCTCAGGCCTGTGGTCCCTGGAGGAGTCGTCAGCCCACATCAGCATTCTGGAGTTGTGGGCTGTCAAGAAGGCTCTCCTTTCTTGGTCGGATCGGGTGCAGGGCCTCAAGATCTCGATTCGATCAGACAATTCAACAGTAGTCTCTTATATCAACAAGCAGGGAGGCACAAAGTCGTCTCTCCTTTGTTTGGAGGTGTGGAATCTTCTCATGTGGTGTCGCATGAACCAGATTTTCCTGGTGTCCTCCCATGTCCCAGGATGTTTGAATTTTCTGGCGGATCAATTGTCTCGCCCCTCCAAATTCGCCCACACAGAGTGGCAGTTAAAGAGGTCGGTTGTCAAAGCGATCTTCAACCTCCTGGATCGTCCCCATGTAGACCTGTTCGCGACCTCTCTGAATGCCCAGGTCTCCTCTTTCATGTCTCCTTTTCCGGACAATCAGGCGTTGGCTGTAGACGCCCTGTCTCAGTCCTGGACAGGAATCTTCGCATATGCGTTCCCTCCAACTATCCTGGTTCCTTTGGTTCTGAATAAAGTCAGGGACCTGTTCTGCGAGATTTTGTTGATAGCTCCCTTTTGGCCAAAAAGGATCTGGTTTGTAGACCTTCTCGATCTTCTAGTAGACTTCCCTCGTCTGCTTCCAGTGTCCCCAGATCTGTTATCCCAAGTAAGGGGAACTTGCCTTCATCCAAACCCAGGAATCTTCAGTCTGTGTGTTTGGAGAATATCGAGTGTTCGGTCCCTGAGATTAAATTTTCTGCAAGATCTCAGGAAATCATTAATTCGGCCAGGAGGGAGTCGACCCGAAGAGTTTACAAGGGTCGACTTAAGATTTTTGGAGAATGGCGTTCAAATCATGATCTCGTGCCCGATTCTGTTTCTATTTCCCCAAGTGTTAGATTTTTTATCCTATCTGCTCGATTCTCCATCTGACTGCTAACACTGTAAGAGGATATAGATTTTCTTTACCATCTTCTCTTCCTTGTTTGTTAAACGCTGATGTTAAAGATACTAAGGTTCTTAATGGTTTCAGCAGAGGTTTAGGTAATATTCGTCCTATTGCTAAACCTTTGCCTTCCCGGAACTTGGCTTTGGTTTTTCAGGTTTTGGCAGGTCATCATTTCGAACCTATCTCTTCGATTAGCTTAAAGCTTTTAACCTTTAAGGCTGTTTTTCTAGTGGCTTCTGCTTCTGCTAGAAGACGATCTGAGATCCATGCTTTTTCCGCTGAAAAGGATCGATTTATTGAAACTGGGGACGGTTTGGTATTATATCCTAGAAGGGATTTTTTTTATCAAAAACGCAATCAAACCGTTATCCAGCTAAGCCGATTATTTAAAAATCTTTCTTCCTTTTCTCCGTCTGACAGATTTTGGTGTCCAGTCAGAGCTCTTAAAGCTTATAAGCGTCGTACTGATTTTAAAAGATCCGATCCGTCTCACTTCTGGGTTCCGTATGTGGAAGGGGTAGCCAGACCAGTCTCTAAAGCATCTATTGCTAGATGGATTTGTGACACCATTCAACTCTGCTACGAGATTGCTTCTCCTGAGCAAATCAATCTCTCTCACATTAAGGCTCATGATGTTAGAGGGATGGCTACCTCTTTCGCTCTTTTTGCTGGCTCTTCTGTAGACGAAGTTATGCAAGTAGCAGGATGGAAATCCGAGTACTTTTACCACTTTTTATTTGAAAGACCAGAGCGCAGCGGCTTCATTCTTTAGGAACATTACTATTTTAACAAAAAAGGCTGAAGACCATTTACCAAGCACATCCCACCATTTTCGTTAGTACCGTGCATCTGCGTGTAATGGTGAGAGTTGTTCTTTGGTTTTTATTTATTTCTTTATGTTTACAATTTTATTTGGTTGTTAATCACTGTGTGATTGATTAAGATGCACCATTATGTTATGTTATTAACATTTGGTTATGTTTTTGTTTGATTTTTATCCTTGCTTATGGATTCTCAAATCACCTCCCACCAAAGTTTCGTAGTGGGACACTGACCAAATCTATGGGTTTAGCAAGTAGTGATTGAACGGTAATGGATGTTTTTGTGGTGTAATAACAACCCCCAACAGACCCCCCTTTAGTGGGTTGGTCTGTAGTTTTATTAACCACTATAAAAACATACTTACGACTACGACCCGGCCTCAGCCACCCCGCTGGGTATTGATTTGAGAATCTAGGCTGGATATATGGCACTTAAATTTAGAAAAGTGAATCAGTTTTCACATTTTGGATCTACTGCGCATGCACGAGCATGCTTAGTAACAAGCATC
Source organism: Chaetoderma sp. LZ-2023a (assembly GCA_034401795.1). NCBI lineage: Eukaryota > Metazoa > Mollusca > Caudofoveata > Chaetodermatida > Chaetodermatidae > Chaetoderma > Chaetoderma sp. LZ-2023a. The sequence goes on from CM067367.1 coordinate 121,070,265, forward strand.
ACCAAGGAGTGAGTACAGACTGGTGCCAGTCTATTGTAAGGCTAATGCAGGGGGTCCCTCTTCCAGAAGCCTGGTTGAGGGTCTACATGGTGATGGTATTGGCATTAGGGAGTATGTAAGCGAGCATAAAAATCTTATTCTGATAGCTTAATGCAGATATTTGATTTAGCAAGTAGTGATTGAATGGTAAGTATGTTTTTATAGTGGTTAATAAAACTACAGACCAACCCACTAAAGGGGGGGTGTCTGTTGGGGGTTTTCATTTCCCAAGGCAATCAAGAAGATGTTATTTACATGTACATGGCTTTGTCATTGACATATGTACTGTAACACTCGAATTTGTTCAAGAAAATTAAAATTTTTTAATAGAAAATATCCATTTGCAGACCAAGAGAATATTATTTTAGAAAATTTAACACTATTAATTGGTTTGGTTATTGAGTGAGTCATTACGGTGGTAAATTTTCAAGAATCGTCTTCTTGGTCTGCATATTGACATTACTCAAGAACACTGAAGAAGCCTTTTTTCGCTAATATGAGTGTTAAAGGGTTACTAGTCTAATGGTCAAGCCCGCCAAAGCTGACCAGCTTTGCATTGGTCTTAAGAAATGCCCATAACTTTGCAGCTATGGGGAAAACTAATTTGTAATTTTACCACTGGCGTGACTGGCTCACTTAAAAAAAAGTCTTATTGACCTGCAAATGTGGATGTTCAGTATACAAAGATTGTTATTGCAAATGTGGATGTTCAGTATACAAAGATTGTTATTGCAAATGTGGATGTTCAGTATACAAAGATTGTTATTGCAAATGTGGATGTTCAGTATACAAAGATTGTTATTGCAAATGTGGATGTTCAGTATACAAAGATTGTTATTGCAAATGTGGACGTTCAGTATACAAAGATTGTTATTGCAAATGTGGACGTTCAGTATACAAAGATTGTTATTGCAAATGTGGACGTTCAGTATACAAAGATTGTTATTGCAAATGTGGACGTTCAGTATACAAAGATTGTTATTGCAAATGTGGACGTTCAGTATACAAAGATTGTTATTGCAAATGTGGACGTTCAGTATACAAAGATTGTTATTGCAAATGTGGACGTTCAGTATACAAAGATTGTTATTGCAAATGTGGACGTTCAGTATACAAAGATTGTTATTGCAAATGTGGACGTTCAGTATATAAAGATTGTTATTGCAAATGTGGACGTTCAGTATACAAAGATTGTTATTGCAAATGTGGATGTTCAGTATACAAAGATTGTTATTGCAAATGTGGACGTTCAGTATACAAAGATTGTTATTGCAAATGTGGACGTTCAGTATACAAAGATTGTTATTGCAAATGTGGATGTTCAGTATACAAAGATTGTTATTGCAAATGTGGATGTTCAGTATACAAAGATTGTTATTTTCTTCTTAAACATTGACCATTACAGAGTTAATGTTGTTTATTTTTCAGCTGTATTGGGAACAGTTGACTTTGTGTTGCCAGATGGTACCGTGATTTTTCGAACGTGTCCTCGAGAGAAGGACAAGCTCATTCTACAGGTGGTGAGTAATCTGCCTGTCTATTTATAGCTACTGCAATAAAAAATAATTTTACTGTTGTTAGCTCACCTGGCCTGAAAGGCCAAGTGAGCTTATGCCATGGTGACCATCCGTCGTGTGTCCATCGTCCGTCCGTCAACTTTTCCTTTAAATGACTTCTTCTCAAGAACCACTGGGCCGATTTCAATTATATTGGGCAGGAAGCATCCATAGGGCATAGAGATCCAAGTTTGTTCAAATGAACCCGATCGGCCAATTTAGCCGGCAGCCATCTTGCATTTAGGCCGATTTTAGGAAACGCCTTTAAAAATTTTCTCCGAAACCTCTCAAAGGATTGGTGCAAATCTCATAAAATATGATCTAGGGCAAGAGCTGAACCAAGTTTGTTCAAGGGAACTTTATTGGTCAAATGGTTCAGCGGCCATCTTGGTTGACCTAGTTGTAGCAAAAATGACTTCTCCAGATCCACTGAAGGGATCTGGCCGAAATTTGGCAGATATGATTACGGCCTAAGGGCCATTGAAGTTTGTTCAAGAGGAGTTGATCCGTAAAAAAACATGGCCGCCATGGGCCAATCAAAATATAGTGTGTTTGGCGGCCATATTGGACTTTTTTATTTGATGGATATTGAGGCCGAAATTGGTTTTGTATGTGTCTTGCGGTATTCTGATCACAAATTTGCAATTTTCGAAACTGTCAGATAAACGTTTTGGCGGCCATCTTGGATCATTTTCCCACCAAAAGCTCCCACACTAAAACAATAGGAAATTTCAATTGTTTTCGTCTCCAGAATTGGTGGGCTGATTTCAACTATATTTCGCAGGAAGCATCCTTAGGGCATAAAGATTCAAGTTTGTTCAAACGAAGCCGATTGGGCCGATGGCCATCTTGGATTTTGGCCGATTTTTAGAAACGTCTTTAAAAACATTCTTCGCCGAAACCGCTTGGGGGATTGATGCAAACCTCATGAAATATAATTTAGGACAAGTGCTGACACAAGTTTGTTCAAGGGAAATTGATTGGTCAAATGGTTCGGCGGCCATCTTGTTTGATCTAGTTGTAACGAAAATGACTTCTCCAACACTGCTGAAGGGATCAGGCCGAAATTTGGCAGATATGATTAGGGCCTAAGGGCCATAAAACTTTGTTCAAGAGAAATTGATGCGTCAAAAAACATGGCCGCCGTGGGGCAATCAAAATATAGCATGTTTGGCGGCCATATTGGATTTTTTTACTTGATGGATTTTGTGGCCGAAATTGGTTTTGTATGTGTTTTGGAGTATTCTGAGCTCAGATTTGAAATTTTAGAAACTCGGATAAACGGTTTGGTGGCCATCTTGGATCATTTTCCTGCCAAAAGCTCCCATACTAAAGCAATGGGAAATTTAAAATGTTTTCTTCTCGAGAACTACCTGGCCGATTTCAATTATCTTTGGCAGGTAGCATCCTTACGGTGGAGAGATTCAAGTTTGTTCAAACGAAGCCGATCGGCCAATTGGGCCGGTGGCCATCTTGGATTTTGTCCAATTTTTAGAAACATCTTTAAAAATCTCCGTAACCGCTTATGGGATTGATGCAAACCGTATTAAATATGATTTAGGGCAAGAGCTGAACCAAGTTTGTTCAAGGAAACGTGATTTGTCAAATGGTTTGGTGGCCATCTTGGTTGACCTAGGTGTAGGGAAAACGACTTCTCCAGAACCGCTGAAGGGATCGGACTGAAATTTGGCAGATATGATTAGGGACCAAGGACCATTAAAGTTTGTTCACGGAAAGTTGATCCGTCAAAAAACCTGGACACCATGGGCCAATCAAAATATAGCATGTTTGGCATCCATATTGGATTTTATTTATTTGATGGATTTTGAGGCCGAAATTGGTTTTATATATGTTTTTGGGTATTCTGATCTCAAATTTGCAATTTTCGAAACTGTCGGATAAACGGTTTGGTGGCCATCTTGTTGATAAAGAGGATTCTAGTTGAAACGCCTATGGTCCAGGTGAGCGATACAGGCCCCTTGGGCCTCTTGTTAATTATAATTTTGTGTAGTGTACTAGTTTGATACTAATTAACCCTTTATTGGTCAAGCCAGCCTCTGTCTTTAGAAAGGTCCATTTGCAGGCCAAAAGAAGACTATTAAAAAAAATTTACCACTAGAATAACCAGTCATTCCAATGGTAAATTTTTAAAAATAGTCCTCTTGGCCTGCAAATGGATATTCAATTAGGAAAAATAAAGCGATGACATGGAGGCAAGCTAAGGAAAGCCATTGGATACATCAACTCCACACCATGGCACCTTTGGCATAAACATGGCGGGGTAAGATTGACCCTTAAAAATGTCTCCCACAACTTTTTCTAGGTATTCATTAAAGTGTTTCCCAATGCCAGCATGCATTCAAAAGTAGCCAATGTTACAGTTACATGTTATAGTTGGGGAGGGGTGTGTGGAACCCAATACTATTGAGGAACTAACTAACTATTCAGTCATGCCAACCAGATTTTAATTCTGAATAAAAATCTATTTTTATATCAAGTTTGTTTATCTTAAACCTAGTTGTGTTATATGGTGCTGACACGATTAACGATACACTTGCATTCTAAAGACTATATTTCTGTGGAATACTGGGAAATGAATAAATATTATTGCTATTTAAGATAATACTTGTCATTCTGAATTGTGAGATTTATTTTCAAGGAGGTATATTTAGAAGCTGAAAAGACTGAAAGAAATTGCAGACAGCAATTAATCACTTACAGAAGTTACAGTCAAATTCTTTTCAAAATAATTATCAGAGCTTCAACTATAATATACATGTATCATTGACATTGGAATATAATATAGAAGGAAAAGTGTTAACACTCCACATTTCACTTCAAGAGATATACTTACCTCCCTAACACTGATATTTCCTAAATATTGACCTTCACTCAATAACCCCAGATTAAAAAAGATAGGTGCACTTAATGGGCAGGTAGACAAGTGACAGTCAACCGGATGCCAGCCCCAACCTCGCGCAGACTGTCACTGCCTCTTTCTTGACTATTGGCCTGAATCACATGCTTGTGTTTTTGTATCCACTTGGTAAGTTTTGCTCAATTTTCATATCTAATGTTGTTTTAGAGTGCTAGAGATAATGTCTGATAGCTTAATCCGTCTGAGGCCATGCCAGGGCCGAGTTATCAGGTGAACTCTAGTACAATTATGTTTTAATTACGTCTTAATTACACGGTGTCACCTATTTCCGTGACGGGATAGACGTTATAGAAAACTGGTAACTTTATTATCTGGTGCCATAAAATGCTAATATCTCTATGATTGCGTCCACAGGTTTCTGTAAGGAGGTTTGTACATATCTAAAGAGGTTTGTCTCCACTATTTCCCTATAAATGCTAGGAAAAAGGACTGCCCAGAGTGATATAGGCTCCCATAAGAGAGAGCTTGTCATTTTGCCCTCTGGTCTCACTCTTCCATTTATAAGTAAGTAAGTGGTGATGAAGAGTGGTTGTCTGGTGGAGCTTCCAAGAGCTGGACGTGGTGGTATGCCTTTGCTAAAGACACAGATACTCTAGTTATGCTTTATGGCACTAAAATATTTGGAAATATTTGTGATTATTTGCTGCCAATATTTTTTCAGTCATGATGTTTATCTGTATCATTATCATGCCCTATTACTGTGTTCACATTACTGTTTAGTGTGCTCTTGTATTCATACAATTCGTCTTTCACCGGGATGTTGTTCGTCTGTTTCTATTATGGAAATTATGACGTCATAATCAACCTTATTATTATTTTTAATATCCTCTTTGAGGCTGATTGTTCATCTTTTTTCACCGTCCTCTTTAGGCATATAGGTGAATTCATTCTCCTTTATGAGTTATTTAATTTATTCAATCCCTTTTTTCAGAAGCCTTCTTTTGTCAGTTGTAACCGCTCTTTCACTTCAAGAGTATACTTACCTCCCTAATACTTTTGATATTGCTAAATATTGGCTTTCACTCAATAAACACTCAGATTTAAAACAGTTAGGTGCCCCTACTGGGCAGGGAGTCAGAGCGTAGTCTGGCGGATGCCAGCCCCACCACCGCGCATGCGCAGACTAGCACTACCTCTTTGCTAGATTATTGGCAAAGAGAACACACATGTTTTTTGAGTCATAAGCTTTTCTTGCTCTTTAACGTTTTTATTGGTGTTATTTTGGAAGTGATAAGACCTGATTTGGATGGCGGGAGGATACACTTCGCCACAGGAGGACGTTGGACCTTTAAATCAGGTGACTTCTAGTAAAATTAGCGAGTTTTCTTCCCGGTGTATTGTGTTTCCGGGACTCGCGTTTACCGTGATAAGCGCCTTGGTTGGTTGGGTTATATCAACTCGGTGCTACCTAGGACTAATTTCTCTTTCTGTTTATGTCCACAGGTCTGTATGACGCTAGGTGGTGACGTCACAGTTCCAGAGAATTAGTATTCTCTCCACCATGGTTCCATTTCCTACTAACACTGTTAGGTTATCTAACCAAATGAAAAATTATGTCCAGTGAGTTGGAGGCCTGGTATAAAGGTCTTCTCACTTTGCCCTCTTGATCCAATTCCTTCCCCATGAGGTGGAGAGAGTTAAGAGGCGTGCAGATGGTGGAGTTTCCGGTTCGTCACGTTGGATGGTTTGTCTATACAAAGTGTCAGGTATCTAGTTATTGATAATGTGGTGATGTTAATTATTGTAAACAATCAAAGGGAGATAATTAACATTTTTGCCAGAAAAGAGTTATCTATATGTATCTGATGGTTGTGTAGTCAACTTATCCATTCAGCATACAATTCGTCTTTGCACTTGGATGTTTTGTTGGGATCGAATTTTTTCCTGTCACGGGATTAATGACGTCATAATCAGCTGGCTATGTATTATATTAGCAATTCAAGCGCTAGGCTGGTTTTTGATGTATATTGATCTTTATGATCGTTTTCCTTCTCCTTGAGTTGGATTGAGTTTCTAAGCTTAACTAGTTGCTCATACTCCTTGTCCTTTGCCCTGTTTCAGGGACCGGGTTGCGCGTCCTGTGGACGTTTTATGCATGTGAAGTTCTGGCCGCATCTGTGTTATCGATGTAGCCCTTGTGGTCCATTGATTAATTGTGACATATGTAAGCACTGGGGGGGGCGAGTTAATGTCCGAATTCTTGTGCTGCTTACAGGCGACGGACAAGGTGGTAGAGGAGGAGAAGAAGAAGAAGCGGAAACGAGAGGTTGTAAGTAGGAAGGGTAAGGGGAAGGTCTCGTCCGCGGTGGATATGGAGACCTTCCGGACCGAGATGTTGGGAGAGATGAAGAGGACAATAAAAGATTTGGTTCCAGGGTTGCTTCGTGGCATGCTTCCTGGACCAGATCCTTTATTGTCCTCATCATCGGCTTCGGAGCAGGTAATCCCCGCCTCTGGATCGATTTTCCTTAGTCCGCTTCCGTTGTCCGACGATTCAGAGGTGGCCCCATTAGAGGGGGCGTTCCACGGCCCTGGCAGCAGGCTTATTGCCGCGCCGATAGGGGACCGTGGACGGTTGTCGCTGGAACCCGCTGGCTGCTTATCAGTCCAGGGGTATCCGCACGCCGCGGTGGCCAGTACCTCCTATGGCACCGTTCCTGGTCAGCCCGGGTTAGCTCTCTTTGCTGACCCGGGGTCTAATCTTTCTGACCAGGGTGATGAGGATTACCTGCTAGGGTCGCCGTCTGACGACGTGGACATGGATGAAGACGTTTGTGCACCCCTCGCGGGGAATACAGGCGCTTTTTTCCACGGTATTACTCACCCTGGAGTAAGGTCCGCGGTTCAGGTGGTGGCCCAGGGCGCTGCTGATGGCCAGCGGTACCGCATACCTCGGCTTGCCGAGAGTGTAGCTGGTGCTGGCCGGGCCCGTGGTAGGGCTATATATACCCCGCGCTCTACCGCGGTGCCTGCTCCTGGTCAAACCAGTGATATTCTCATGCCGGTGCTGTCAGGCCCGCATGTTTTCCCTGGCTTGCCAGGTGTATCAGCGTACCCGCCGTCAAGCTCTACTGCTTGCGCTCAGGAGGAAGACGAAGGACCCCGTCTTGTAGAGCGCTCGCAGTTAGCCACGGAGGAGGATTGGTATGACGCTTGCCAGTGGTTGGTGAGCGTTAGGCCTGATCTGCCCGTGGAGCAGTCGGCTAGCCACCGTGTTCACACGCCGTGGTTAGCTGGGAAACCAACTGCTAACGCTATGCCTTCTCTGCCGCTGGCGGAGCATGTCGTTGACATGTTCAAGGCGGCGGAGGCGTCCATTAACACGAGTGGACGTCTCGCGAAGGCCCCTCGCGAGGTGGCCAGGCGTTGTCGCATCGTGCCCCTGGACTACCAGCGGTACGGTGTGGTACCCAAGCCCAGCGTGGATGACCGCGCGGCTTTGGGTGAGGATACGCGGCCAGGCTCCCGTTCTGACGCGGGGGTCTTGTGCGCGAACGCGTTGCGTTCGGCGAATACCGCGTTGCGTGATGCGGAGGAGAGTGGGAGGGCTTCGATTGCCGCTCTGTCCCACGTCTCCCAGCTGTTACAGGGGGTAGTAACGGCATCCGCATCGCGCCAGCCAGGCCCGCTCGCGGTCCAGCGAACCATCCAGGATGGTATTAACCTGGCGCTGGACTGTATGACGTGGGCGGTGACCAGGAGTGTCAGGGCAAGACGCACATTTGCCCTGGACAATCTGTGCCCGTCTCAGGACCTGTATAATAGGCTACTCCGTACGCCTATGACGGGTCCTGGTCTTTTTGGAGGTGAGGGATGTCGCCACCTCCAGGAGACGGTCACCCTGGTGAATAACCAGAGGGCGCTGCGCGAACAGTTTGAGGTACTGCGTCGTGCTAACGTTCGCGCCGCGGCCCCTGCGTATCGTCCCCTGCAGGCTCGAGGTGGTGCTGGCCAAGTCAGAGGCCAGCCGCCGTCGCAGCGCCGGCCTCGGCCGCGTGCGATTCGGCCAGCAGTGAGGGGGGCGCAGGCTCCTCAGCCGCCGTCAGCCAGGCAGCCGCCCGTGCACCGAGGTGCGCGCGGGGCGGGGCGGGTCGCGCGAGGATCTGGGCGTGGTTATCGTTCCTGACAGGGCGCTTACCGCGGTAAGGACCACGCCGGTGTGTATGGCGACGGAGACAGTGCCGCTCTTGCATGCCTTGTGTCCACCGCGGTCCCTAGGTGGACCGGTGGGAGGCCGGCTAGCCGACCACATGCAAGAGTGGGAACGGTTAACTCAGGACCGTTTAGTCTTGCGATGGCTTTCCGTGGGGTATCATCCAGAGTGGATGACAGGCCCGCCGTCGCGACTGTCTCTGGTGCCAGTCTGGACTCCCATTCCGAGAGATCCAGATCAAAGGTTGTGTATCGAGGAGGAGATAAATTCCCTCGTACAAAAAGGAGCTATTCAGCCGGCACAAAGGTGTCCGGGCTTCTATTCAACCCTGTTCTTGGTAACAAAATGCACCGGTGGGTGGAGACCGATTCTCAACCTCAAGCCATTGAACAAGTTCATCGAGACGCCCAGTTTCAAGATGGAAACGGTGCGCTCGGTGTTGGCGGGGTTGGAGAGGGGGATGTGGACGGCGTCGATAGATTTGAAGGACGCTTATTTCCACATCCCCATCCACAGGAGTTTCTGTCGCTTCCTGAGATTTGCATTCCAGGGCAGACAGTGGGAATTCAGGGTGTTGCCCTTCGGAATTTCCACGGCTCCTCGGGTTTTCACCCGTGTGGTTCTTGCGATCACAGCATACCTCCGCAGGAGAAGCATAGCAGTCCACACGTACATAGACGACTGGCTGTTGAAAGCGCACACCCGGGAAAGTTTGTCCGCCAATCTGGAGATTGTTTTGAAAATTCTCACAGACTTGGGCTGGATGATCAATTTCCCAAAATCAGAGCTGACTCCATCCCAGAAGTTTGTTTACCTGGGGATGTTCTTCGATCTGGAGACAGGATATGTTTATCCTACTCAGGAGAGAGTTCAAATACTCATCTCGTTGATTCAGTCAGTGTGCGACAGTCGTCATGTCCTGGCACGGGTTTACTTGAGAATGCTGGGGTTGATGGTTTCGTTGGAACCAGTCATTCCTCAGGCCGCCTTACGCAGGCGGCCGATCCAGTTGTTTCTCATGACACAATGGACCCAGAGTACAGGTTCGCTGGACTCGAATGTGTCAGTGTTGGCGCCTCTGATTCACCACCTGCAATGGTGGTTGAATACAGAGAATCTCTTACCGGGGGTTTTGCTAACCCCTCCCCACCCTCAGGTGACTGTGTATACAGATGCATCGATGGAGGGTTGGGGAGCTTGCCTGGAAGAATCCACGATATCAGGGCTTTGGAATCTGGAACAGTCACAGGAACATATAAATCTACTGGAGCTAAGAGCAGTAGTCCTGGGCCTGGAACATTTCTTACAGAAAGTTCAGGGCAAGATTGTTCTTATTCGTTCAGACAACTCAACAGTTGTGACTTACATAAACCGCCAGGGCGGAACGAAGTCGCCCAGTCTCTGTATGATGACATGGAAACTGCTTTGTTGGTGTCTGGATCACCAGATTACCTTGAAAGCAGTTCATATTCCGGGAAGGTTAAACCTGCTAGCAGACTCATTGAGCCGAAGGATGAGTGTTTTACCCACGGAATGGCAACTAAATCAATGTGTGGCGGATCGTCTGTTCGACCATTGGGGGAAACCCAACATCGATTTGTTCGCAACGAAGAAGAATGCGAAGATGACGACGTACGTCTCTCCGATTCCGGATCCAAGCGCTTTCGCAACAGATGCGTTAGCTATCAGCTGGGGGAGAATGTATGCATACGCATTCCCTCCAGCAATCCTGATTCCAAAAATTCTTCAGAAAATCAGACAAGAGGAATGCCAAGTGCTTCTGATCGCCCCGGATTGGCCAAGCCGATCATGGTATACGGATCTGCTGGACCTTCTGGTCTGCAATCCGGTTCCTCTGCCTCTGATGGACGATATTATCTTCCAGGGCAAGGCCCTTCACAACAATCCGTCAATGTTCAGATTGACTGCGTGGATGTTGTCAAGGAATCTAGAATTAAGGAGGGCTTTTCTGAGCAAGCAGCCATGTTTATGGCCAAAGCCAGGAGGGGGTCAACCTCCAGAGCATATAATTATAAAATCAACAGATTTGCAGAATGGTGCTCAAAAAGATGTATTGATCCAATGGATTCATCTATTCAAGTAGTAGCTGATTTCCTCTGTCACCTCTATGATGCCTATAGCCTCAAGCCTAACTCTATTGCTGGTTATAAGTCAGCATTAATGTCTGTTATTCCTTGCTTGGCTAAGAGGGGAAGTGATGAAGTAAATACATTGAATGTATTAATTAAAGGCATGGGCAATCTAAGACCAAGGAATCCTCCTGTGATTCCGTCTTGGAGTTTATCGCTAGTGCTTCAAGTACTAGGTGATAAGCCTTTTGAACCACTTAGTTCCATTTCTATGAAACTATTAACACTGAAGACTGTGTTTTTAATTGCTGCGGCCTCGGCTAGGCGTAGGAGTGAGATTCATGCCTTATCAGCCGAGGATGACCGTTTTGTGGTTTCAGGGGAAGGCCTTAAGCTGCTACCTAGGATTAATTTCTTGGCTAAAAATCAGTCGTTGAAATATCCAGGTCAACCTATTATTTTGCCTGCTTTAACTAGATATGATCCTAATTCTAAAGCATGGTGTCCCGTCCGGGCGCTGCGCCGGTACAAACAACGTACGGCGGCATGGCGCACCGACCAGTCAGCGTTGTGGTTGTCATATATTGAACCCCATGGGAGGGCTTCTAAGGACACCATTTCCAGGTGGATTGTGGAATGCATTCAGTTTTGCCATAAATCCGCCACCGGGAAGCAGGTTGACGTGGCCAAGGCTCACAGTGTCCGCGGCGTAGTGACATCCACGGCCCTATTTAATGGGGTCCCTGTGGATGATATTATGTCGGTGGCTCAGTGGCACTGTGAGTCAAGTTTTACAGACCATTATCTCCGTGACACCTCTAATCCTCTCGCCTTGTCGGTTTTGAAAAAATAAATCGGTTTATATTTTTTGAGGTGATTTCCTCATTACTTATATATATCACAATTAATTTATGGAAACACCCACTTTTTTGGGCCTGCATCAGTCTTTACCGATGGGAAGATGATGTCAGCAGCCATTTTCAACAAGGTCAGTCTTGTTCATGTGTTGTCCGTTGTTGATTGTATTGTCACGATTACCCGTTATTAATATGGTGATGGTTTGTGTATTTGTGTGGTTCATTGTTGAGAGTTACGAAAATGGAGCTTTTTCGTCTCTGTCCTGTAGTACATGGCACTTGTACGTAGAGAGCGTATAGGACATTGAGGTCAGTCGACTCTTCCTCCCAGGAAGGAGGGGGGGGAGCGCATATGACATTCGGTCATCTCTCATACATCGGTCGTGTTATCCGATGGTTAGTCAAATCCTGACTGTTTTTTCTTACAGTTTCAGAAGTTTAAGTGCCTTAAACGCAGAAAAGCGTATAGGGATGAGCTGGTCTTTTGACCTCGCCTCCCTCCCGCCAGATTCACTTTCGAATTCTGGCAATATCAAAAGTATTAGGGAGGTAAGTATACTCTTGAAGTGAAATAAACGAAATCTAGGATTTCTTTTTTCACGAGAGAGTTGATACTTACCTCCCTAGATACGGACCCGGCCTCTCCACCCCACAGAGGCTCGGTCTTCAGGCTCTTAATAGTTGCATGTGTGTCAGCCAATAATCTAGTCAGAGGAAGTGCTAGTCTGCGCATGCGCGGTGGTGGGGCTGGCATCCGCCAGACTACGCTCTGACTCCCTGCCCAGTAGGGGCACCTAACTGTTTTAAATCTGAGTGTTTATTGAGTGAAAGCCAATATTTAGCAATATCAAAAGTATTAGGGAGGTAAGTATCAACTCTCTCGTGAAAAAAGAAATCCTAGATTTCGTTTAAATCAAGTCCAAGTTTGCTCCCCACTTGTGTATAAAATGTTCACCTTGCGGTCCATTATTAAAATGTGATGTCTGTAAACAGTGGGAGGTGACTTATTCTCTGAATTCTTGTCATTACAGGTGACAGATACGGCATCGGAGGAGGAGAAGTGTGCAAAGAAGAGTGTAAGTGGTAAGGATAAGAGAAAGGCCTCTGTTTCTTCGGAAATGGAGTCTTTCAGGTTGGAAATGATGGGGGAGATGAAAAAAGACAATAAAAGATTTGGTACCAGAGCTGCTTCGCAGCATGCTCCCTGGGCCGAGTACTTTATTGTTTTCTTCATCTGCCCCCGAGCACAAAATCCCCACCGCTGATTCTGGTGTGCGTCGTGGTCCGAAAATGTTTCCGAACCAGTGGTGGCTTCAGTAGATCTTGAAAGGTCCGCCGTCTTGCCAATGGATCCTGGAGCAGGCCTAAATGATCCCGGCTGGAGGCTTGCCTCATCGGTTGATCTTGGGCCAGGGCTACTGGACTCGGGCTCATGCCTAGCAGAACATATAGTTTGTTATGTTCACGGCGGCATACACGTCTATTATGCCTAATGTACGGCTTGTGAAGGCCCCCCCCCGCCCTGTGAGGTGGTGTCGTATCATTGCTGGCCAATAGCAGAAGTACGGTACAATGCCAAAGCCGAGCGCTGATGATCGCGCAGCTCTTGGCAAGGACACACGGCCAGGCGCCCAGCAAACACCTCGTTGCGCGATGCAGAGGCACTCTCGCATGGCCTGTTACAGGGTGTAGTAACAGCGTCTGCATCATACCAAACAAGCCCTGTCTCAGTTCAGAAAGCCATCCAGGATGGTATTATGTTATTAACCTGGCTCTGAACTGTATGACTAGGGCAGTGACTAGAGGTGTCAGAGCGAGACGCACATTTGCACTAGATAATTTGTGGTTGTCTCAGGATCTGTACAACAGGTTACTGCGGATGCCTATGTCAGGTCCTGGTCTCTGGGGGTGAGGGATGTAGACACCTCCAGGAGACAGTCACTCTAGTCAACAATCAGAGGGAGCTACATGAATAAGTTGATGTGTTTCGTAGGGAGCACGTTCGCGCAGCGCCCCCTGCGTACCATCCACAGCAGGCCCGAGGTGGCGCTGGTCAAGTCAGAGGCCAGCCACCGGCGTAGAGTAGGCCACGGCCATGCCAGCACCGGCCTGCAGTTGGGGGGAGGGGGATGCGCAGGCTCCTCAAGTGCAGCCGCCCAGGCAGCCACCCGCACATCGTGCGCGAGGAGCGGGCCATGGCGCGGTCAGCGCAAGCCGTGGCACGCGAGGATCTGGTCGTGGTAATCGTGCCTGATGGGCCAATTTCCACAAGAACCAAACCAATGCTAGAACCAGAGACAGTCCCACTCTTGCACTGCTTATGTCCACCTCTCTCCCTAAGTAGACCCATGGGAGGTCGATTGACCTTCCACTAGCAGGAGTGGGAGCGGTTAACCCAGGATCGCTTAGTCTTGCGATGGCTTTCAGCCGGGTACCAGCCCGACTGGGCAATAGGCCCACCATCGCACCGGTCTCTGGTTCTGATCTGGACTCAAATTCCAAAGGATCCAGATCAATGGTTGTGTATAGAGGAAGAAATAAACTCCCTCATACAAAAAGGAGAAATTCAACCGGCACAAAATTTCCCGGTCTTCTATTCAACCATGTTTCTAGTGACAAAGAGCACTGGATGGTGGAGACCAATTCTCAACCTCAAGCCATTGAACAAGTTCATAGACACACCAAGTTTCAAAATGGAAACAGTCAAAATGGTGTTGGCAGGGTTGGAGATGGAAATGTGGACGGCGTCAATAGTTCTGAAGGATGCTTATTTCCACATTCCAATTGCGAAGAGTTTTCATCGGTACCTGAGATTCGCATTCCAGGGCCGACAGTGGGAATTCTAAGTTTTACCATTCAGAATTTCCACGGCTCCTCGGGTTTTCACCATGGTGGTTCTTGCAATAACAGCATACCTCCGCAGGAGAAGCATAGCAGTCCACACTTACGTAGATGATTGGCTGTTAAAAGAACACAATCGGGAAAGTCTTGCAGCAAATCTGGAGATAGTTTTGAAAACTCTCAGACTTAGGCTGGATATTAAACTTTCAGAAATCAGAGCTGACTCCATCCCAGAAGTTTGTTTACCTGTGAATGTTCTTCGATCTAGAGATAGGGTATGTTTATCCTACTCAAGAGAGAGTAGAAATACTCATCTCAGTAATACAGTCAGTGTGCAACAGTCATCATGTACTGGCACGGGTTTACTTGAGAATGTTGGGGTTGATGGCTTCTCTGGAACCAGTCATTCCACAGGCGGCCTTGCGCCGGTGGCCTATCCAGTTATTTATTTTTCATGACACAGTGGACCCAGAAGACATGTTCCCTGTACTCAGAGGTGTCAGTGTTGGAACATCTTATTCACCACCTTCAATGGTGGATGAAGAGAGAGAATCTCCTGGCGGGTGTGATGCTCATCCCACCCCACCCTCAAATAACGATGTACACAGATGCATCAATGGAAGGATGGGGCCTTGCCTGGAAGAAGCCACAGTATCAGGGCTTTGGAATCTGGATCAGCCACAGGAACATATAAATCTACTGGAATTACGAGCAGTAGTTCTGGGCCTGGAACATTTCTTAAAGAAAGTTCAGGGCAAGTGTGTTCTAGGTCGATCAGACGACTCAACAGTAGTGACTTAGATAAACCGCCAGGGCGGAACGAAGTCACCCAGTCTCTGTATGATGACTTGGAAACTGCTTTGCTGGTGTTAAGATTATATGATCACCATGAAGGCAGTTCATATTCCGGGAGGGCTGAATCTGTTAGCAGAGTCATTGAGCCGAAGGATTAGTGTTTTGCTTACAGAATGGGAACTAAATCAATGTGCGGCGGATCGTCTGTTCGACCACTGGGGGAAACCCAACATAGATTTGTTCGCATTGAACAAGAATGTGAAGATGACGCCGTACGTCTTTCCGATTCCAGATCCAAACACTTACGCAACAGATGCGTTAGCTATCAGCTGGGAGAGAATGTATGCATACGCATTTCCACCAGCAATCCTGATTCCAAAAGTCCTTCAGAAAATCAGGCAGGAGGAGTGCCAAGTGCTTCTGATCGCCACAAATGGGCCAAGCCGATTATGGTATACGGTTCTGCTGGACCTTCTGGTCTGCAATCCGGCTCCTCTGCCTCTGATGGACAATATTATTTTCCAGGGCAAGTCCCTTCACAACAACCCGTTAATGTTCCAGTTGACTGTATGGATGTTGTCAAGGAATCTAAAGTTAAGGAGGGCTTTTCAGAGCAAGCAGCCATGTTTATGGCAAAAGCCAGAAGGGGGTCAACCTCCAGAGCATATAACTATAAATCAATAGATTTGCAGAATGGTGCTCAAACAGAGATGTTAATCCAATGGATGCATCTATTCAGGTAGTAGCCGATTTCCTCTCACCTGTATGATGCCTATAGCCTCAAGCCTAACTCTATTGCTGGCTACAAGTCAGCTTTGATATCAGTTATCTCTTGCTTGGCGGATAGGGGAAGTGACGAAGTCTGTTCACTTTAATGAAAGGCATGGGTAATCTAAGACCGAGAAATCCACCAACGATTTCATCTTGGAGTTTATCTCTAGTACTTCAAGTGCTAGCAGATAAGCCCTTTGAACCACTAAGTGCCATTTCTATGAAAATGTTGACACTTAAAAAACTATTTCTAATTGCTGCGGACTCTGCAAGACGGAGAAGCAAGATTCATGCTTTATCCGCCGAGGCAGACCATTATGTGATTACAGGGGAAGGCCTTAGGCTTCGACCTAGGATAAATTTCATGACTAAGAACCAGTCTTTGAAATATCCAGGTCAACCAATTATTTTACCAGCTTTGACTAGTTTTGATCCTAATTCAAAAGCATGGTGTCCAGTCCGCGCATTAAACAGGTACAAACAACGTACACAGGAATGATGGACGGACCCACCCTCATTATGGTTGTCTTATATTGAACCGCATGGCAGGACGTCAAAAGACACTATATCTAGTTGGATTGTGGAATGTATTCAATTTTGCCACAAATCCGCCACTGGTAAACAAGTTGACTTAGCCAAGGCTCAGTGTCCATGGCATAGTGGCATCTACCGCCCTGTTTAACAGGGTGCCGGTGGATGACATTATGTCGGTAGCTCAGTGGCACTGTGAGTCAAGTTTTACTGACCATTACCTCTGTGACACCACTAATCCTCTTGCCTTATCGATATTCAAAACATGATCAGGTGTATATATTGTAGATAAGTTGCACTTGCTGTCTTCAGACAGCACATTTTAATTGTGGAAACAACCGCATATTTGTGTATCATATTTCCTTCACTGATCAAATGTGGACTTGATGGATACAGCTTTCATGCATAAGGTCAGTACTGCCTTTTGCTGTTACATAATTTATTGTCACGATGTATTACCCTTATTTAACAAGAATGTAATGGTACCTGTGTATTATGTTGTTCATTTATTGAGAGTATACGAAATGAAGTCTTTCATCTTGTCTCCTGTAGTACTTATCACCAGTACTTAGAGAGCGTATGGGACATTTAGGTCATAGCTTCTCCTTTCCCAAAAGGAGGGGTTGTGGGGAAGCGCATTTGACATATGGTCATTACTTTCACCATCGGTTCTGTTATCCGATGTTCAAATCATTGCCTGATTGTGTGTCTCACACAATTTCAGATGTTAGTGCTTCATGTGCAAAAACATGCAAGGGATGAGCTGGTCTTTTGACCTCGCCTCCCTCCCACCAAATTCTCTTATGAATTTGGCAATATCATAGAGTGTTAGGGAGGTAAGTATATCTCTTGAAGTGACATAAATGAAATCACGGATTTCTTTTTTCACGAGGGAGTAGTTATACTTACTTCCCTAGCACAGACTCGGCCTCTCTGCCCCACAGAGGCTCGGTCTTCACGCTTTTAAGTTGCATGTGTTGGCCAATAGTCAGGCTGAGACAGTGACAGTCCGCGCATGCGCGAGGTTGGGGCTGGCATCCGGCTGACTGTCACTTGTCTACCTGCCCTTTAAGGGCACCTATCTTTTTTAATCTGGGGTTATTGAGTGAAGGTCGATATTTAGGAAATATCATAGTGTTATGGAGGTAAGTATAACTACTCTCTCGTGAAAAAAGAAATCCGTGATTTCGTTTATTTTCATGGAGCATTTCTTTATTTAGAAGGGAAATTCCAATTTTTTGCCTCCTATTTGATTAATATGAGACTAAGGTATAGATGCACTGACAAGATAGGTTATTGCAATTAGAATATTGTTCATTTAATTTTGGCGAGTGTTTTACTTTAAAATATAATCCCAGGTTAGAAGAGCTAATATATTGTTTGATTTATTAAGAGAACAGATCTTTTAATACTTGCCGGTAAACTAAATCATGTGAAGAGAACTGGCAGTTGTTATTTGGACTCGGAGTAATGCTACCGAAATTGTTGTAAATTTCATAAAAGTTATTACTATAATTACCTCTCAAACTAAAATAAGTGTGAAAGAACAGGTTTTTACATATATGTCTGCGTATTTTGCCGTATCTAATAAAATATTCACAATTGAAAAATCTTTAAACTCTACTCATATGTTAGAAAATGCCATATCAGATATGCCTTCGTGGAGATTCAGAGTTTCTGAAAGACAAACTCGGATTATATTGTTGCGGTTCGAACATATCACCATTCACGGTTATGACGCCTCCTATTATGACTGTAAAAGTTATGCCTGTAATCCTATTTCAAACTAAAATATGTGTTGAACAACTAAGGTCCAGTGATATTTTAGTTCATTTGGCAATATGTACGAAAACAACATCAATTGAATTTTTTTCATTGACACTCATATTATATAGGTGCATATAGGTAACACAGAGGTCTTGTAATAATAAAGCAAAGAATACCCTCATGGGGAGATGGATGTTTCACTAATTTTACGAGTGCTTATGTCTGTATGTCATAGTATGTAGATTCCCCCTCATGTAATTGAATATATTTGATAATGGCAACAGGCCGGTGCACACAGATTAATACACTGATGCATACATTATTTACACGAGGTGTACATGGTACGCATGAATATTTAAATGTCTGCGTACATGGACAATTTCTATGCGTAGAGTATGCTTGTATGCGCCTTATCTGGAGCGCTTTTACTGGGCATTCTCACTGTTCAGTCTATAGTTTCACATAACTCAGAATATCAGGTTTGGATTGTCTTAATGGAAGCTTTCCTATACGGCTCGCAATACGTATGGGGGAGGGGTCACTGGCTCGACATGATTAGCTCAAATGTCATGGTTTTTGTGACCTTTGGTATGAAATTCCGCATTTCGATCTTAGGTTCTTGTGTTTAACTGTGTTATCTGTTCCCTAATTTGCTTATAATGCTCTTATATTGTTACAAAGGTGATGCTGGTCATTACACCACAGTCAGCATAACCTTCGATATAGTGACCTTAATGCTAGTGCACTGTATCACCTTCGATATAGTGACCTTAATGAGAGTGCACTGTATCACCTTCGATATAGTGACCGTACTGATAGTGCACTGTATCACCTTCGATATAGTGACCTTACTGATAGTGCACTGTATCACCTTCGATATAGTGACCTTAATGATAGTGCACTGTATCACCTTCGATATAGTGACCTTAATGATAATGCACTGTATCACCTTCGATATAGTGACCTTAATGATAATGCACTGTATCACCTTCGATATAGTGACCGTACTGATAGTGCACTGTATCACCTTCGATATAGTGACCTTAATGCTAGTGCACTGTATCACCTTCGATATAGTGACCTTAATGATAGTGCACTGTATCACCTTCGATATAGTGACCTTAATGATAGTGCACTGTATCACCTTCGATATAGTGACCTTAATGATAGTGCACTGTATCACCTTCGATATAGTGACCTTAATGATAGTGCACTGTATCACCTTCGATATAGTGACCTTAATGATAGTGCACTGTATCACCTTCGATATATTGACCTTAATGATAGTGCACTGTATCACCTTCGATATAGTGACCTTAATGATAGTGCACTGTATCACCTTCGATATAGTGACCTTAATGATAGTGCACTGTATCACCTTCGATATAGTGACCTTAATGATAGTGCACTGTATCACCTTCGATATAGTGACCTTAATGATAGTGCACTGTATCACCTTCGATGTATTGACCTTAATGATAGTGCACTGTATCACCTTCGATATAGTGACCTTAATGATAGTGCACTGTATCACCTTCGATATAGTGACCTTAATGATAGTGCACTGTATCACCTTCGATATAGTGACCTTAATGATAGTGCACTGTATCACCTTCGATATAGTGACCTTAATGATAGTGCACTGTATCACCTTCGATATAGTGACCTTAATGATAGTGCACTGTATCACCTTCGATATATTGACCTTAATGATAGTGCACTGTATCACCTTCGATATAGTGACCTTAATGATAGTGCACTGTATCACCTTAGATATAGTGACCTTAATGATAGTGCACTGTATCACCTTCGATATAGTGACCTTAATGATAGTGCACTGTATCACCTTCGATATAGTGACCTTAATGATAGTGCACTGTATCACCTTTGTAACATTATAGGTAATTACTTTTCCATCAAGTCAAACTCATGGTGGTCAACATTCAGAGTCTTCATAATAATATTAATAATGATGATCTTTGTGAGTGGAATCCTCCTTTAAAGTTTCCGGTCATGAGGCTAAAGGTCAAAGGTACAACAATCAGTTGTTCCTTAATATTTCAATCTTGATACCCGTATGTTCAATCTCATTGCACACCTGGATAAGCATATTTCCCTTTGAGTGACCCAGGGTCCTTAGGATTTTGTGGTCACATTTTCAAAGGTCACGGTCACAATGATGGTGATACAAAAATCAGGTTCTGTCGGATCAGTATGTATGTTCAATAGCATATTTCTGTGAAGAGACTAGGATTTCTTTTCGTTCTAAGTTCGGAATATTAAAAGGTCACGGTCACAGTGACATTCGTGGCAAAAATCCACTAGAATACGCAGTTGATGGCATGTCATCGCAAATCCCCATGCTTTTGGCAACTTTGACATTGATCCCTCCATGGGGGAGGTGTGGGGTTGGGGGTGGGGGAGAGACCCGGCAGATGAGACATTTAAAGCTGTTGGATTCCTGTTGTATATTTCAGGGAACTTCTGACGCAGCAAGAGGATTAGCAGCAGTCAAAAAAGTGTAAGTTGGATTAAAACTTGAAATTTGTGAAAAATAGGGAAAAAATGCTTAATTTGTGGAACTCGCTGCTATTAAGAATATTACTTTACAAAATAATGATTTTGAATATATTTCTTGATACTGTTGTTGTCATTATGTTAGCCTGGTAACAGTGAAAATGGGTTTACTATCGTTTATCCTATTAGCGCTTGAAATTCTAGTGTCTGAATTTCCAGACAACTATACAGAAAAACTGTTGAATATTTTGAAACTAGTTTGACTGAAACTGGTTGCTGCTATAGGCAGTTCTCAGTCAAATTAGATTCAAAATATTCAACAGAATATTCCATACATAGTAAAAGATTTTTTGTTTCATGTCTGTAAATGTTTAAAACTAAGTTGATCATTTCTTGATAAGTTATGACATACGCTTGTGCTTCAATAGAATCAGGAAGATTAACCTTTAAAGGTAACACAATTTACTTGTAATATTAAGAATTCAATATAAATATTGTCTCGCTTGCGAAGCAGAAAGCGAGACAATCACATAGGTACCACATTTCCTACGGCGCCTGTGTTAAGTGTCTGCATTTAGTAAATCATCTTTGCCTATGTTTTAAGGTTGCGTAATTCTACTGGAACCAGACTTGGACACATGGTTGGCTGTGCCATAACTATCCATCATTATTAACTCGCCTGGTCTGAAAGGCAAAGTCAGCTTATGCCATGGTGACCATCCTTTGTGTGTCCGTCCATCCATCAACTTTTCATTTAAACGACTTCTCAAGAAACACTAGGCCAATTTCAATTATATTTAAATAGCAATATTTGCGTGGAATTATAGCGCACTATAAATATCCTATTATTATTATTATTATATTTGGCAGGAAATATCCCTAGGCCATAGAGATTCAAATTTATTCAAACAAAGCCAATTTGGCCATCGGCTATCTTGGATTTTGGCCAATATTTAGAAATGTCTTGAAGATCTCCGCTTAGGGGATTGATTAAAAACTGATGTGAAATATCATCTAGGGCAAGAGCTGAACCAAGTTTGTTCAAGGGAACTTGATTGGGCGAATAGTTTGGCAGCCATCTTGGATGACCTCTTCTCGCAGGTGCTTCCAAAATACCCATTAACAAGCTTCAGGCAGTTCAGAACACAGCTGCGCGAATTGTATCACTGAGAAATAAGTATGACCACATTACCCCCATTCTTCAAGATTTACACTGGCTCCCACTAGAATACAGAATCCGTTTCAAAATCCTAAGTTTAGCATATCAATGTGTCTCCGAAACTGCACCAACGTACCTATCTGAATTGCTAGAGAGTTACACACCTACACGAACCCTCAGATCTTCTGAACAAAATCTCTTGAAGATTCCCAGAGTAAACACTAAAACCTATGGTCATAAAGCCTTTTCATTCGTGGCCGCCACTCTGTGGAATAATCTCCCAACTCATATTAAATCTGCCCCGACTTTATCCGTATTTAAAACTAACTTGAAAACATTCTTGTTTAAAGAAGCTTTCCCGTAAGCTGTATGCTAAATTTCTCTCTTATTGTCAGCGCTTAGAGCATGCAATCGCATGGATTTAGCGCATTACAAATGTACTATTATTATTATTATTATGACCTAGTTTTCACAAAAACGACTTCATCTCCAGAACCACTGAACAGATCGGGCCGAAATTTGAAAGATTTGATTAGGGACTAAGGGCCTTTTTCCAAGGGAAATTAGTACATCCAAAAACATGGCCGGCATGGACCAATCAAAATGTAGTGTGTTTGGTGGCCATTTTGGATTTTTTTGTCTCACCTGCGAAGAAGAAAGCGAGACATATGTGTCACTTTTCCAACCGGCGGCGGTGATGGCATCAACAATGTTAAGTTTTTACGTTTCACAAAACTTCTCAGCTTATATTTCAGGATCAGTTGATCCTATTACAACTAAACATGGCTATGTGGTTGCCGATGCTGTTAGGAAGCAGCATGATGATACCGAGGTCACAAGGGCAAAGGTCAAGGTCACTGTGACCGTGATATAAAACCTTTTCAATGTTATGGTTTTGCGTTTAGAAAAACTTATCGGCATATATTTCAGGATTGGTTAATTCTATTGTAACTAAACTTGGCTATGTGGTTGCCTATACTGTTCGGAAGCAGCATGATGATACTGAGGTCATAAGGTCAAAGGTCAAGGGCACTGTGACCGTGATACAAAACTGGGTTTTTTAAATTTTAAGTTTTTGCATTTAGCAAATCTTCTCGGCTTATCTTTAAGGATTGTTTAATCATATTGGAACTGAACTAAACTTGGATACATTGTTGCCTATAATGTTAAGAAGCAGCATGCGGACACTGAAGTCACAATGTCGAAGGGCAAGGTCATTCTGAATCTTTTTCCCGCCAAAAAAACCCCCATGTACTAAAGCTATGGGAAACCTAAAATGTCTTCGAGAACTAGGAAGCATCCTTATGTCATAGGGATCTGTGTTTTTGTTCAAAGGGAACCGATCGGCCGGCTTGGATTTTGGCTGATTTTTAGAAAAGTTCAAAATCTTTTCCGAAACCACATGGGGGATCGATTCAAAACTCATGAAATATGATCTAGGGCAAGAGCGGAACCAAGTTTGTTCAAGGTAATTTGGTTGGCCAACTGCTTCGGCAAACATCTTGGATAACTTAGTTTTCGCGCAAATGACTTCTTTAGGACCGCTGAAAGGATCGGGACGAAATTTGGGAGATATGATTAAGCGCAATTAAAAAACGTCAGTCTGAATTGTTGGACCGATACTGTTATCGACCTCTACATCTTATTATTAGTCCCCTACCGGTAAAACCGGGTGAGGGGGGTTGGGGGAAGTATATGTCTGCACTCCATCTGTCTGTCCGTCTGTCACAGTTGGTTTTCCGCACTTTTTTTCGCAGTCCTTCAATGTATTCAAATGAGAATTGGTACATTGCTTTGTTATCAGAAGTTACAGACCAAGTTTGAGTTTCAGGCGTATGCGTAAATATTTGATGGAGTTATGCCTCACCTTTTTTTGCACTCCTTTTATATATTTAAACGAAAATCGGTACATCACTTTAGTATAAGGAGTTACAGAGCAAAGTCGGGTTTCAGACACTCGTCAATTTTTCATGGAGTTATGCCCCCCTTTCAATTTATGAAATACGAAAAATATTAGTTTTCCACACTTTTTTCCGCAGTCTTTCAAGATATTATACTGAGAATTGGTACATTGCTCTGTTATGAGAAGTTATAGACCATGTTCGAGTTTCAGGTGTATCCGCAGTTTTTCACATTCTTCAAGATATTTAAGGGGAAATCGGTACATCGCTTTAGTATAAGGAGTTACAGAGCAAGTTCGAGTTTCAGACATTTTCTTCAGTTTTTCATGGAGTTATGCCCCCTTTTGACTTATGAAATACGAAAAATATTAGTTGTCCGCACTTTTTCGCGCAGTCTCAAGATTTGGTACGTTGCTTTGTTATGAGAAATTACAGACCAAGTTCAAGTTTCAGGTGTGTGCGTCAATTTTTTATGGAGTTATGTCCCCCTTCGACTTATACAAACATATCAGCTTTGCAGACTTTTTCGTTCCTTTTCACCATATATAACTGAAACTCTGTTTATTGCTTTGTTACGAGAAGTTACAGATCAAGTTCGAGTTTCAGCTGCCTCTGTCAATTTTTAATGGAGTCTTTGACTGTCAATCTCTAAAGATTTAAATCACCAGGTATTGCAAAGCAACACTTACAGAATGCTTGTTTTATTGGTGGTCCAAGCACGAAGTACTGGTCTCCTATTGTAATTAATAGGTAAAGAGGGTATTGTAGTCGGGTCTGCCAGTCTATGTATGTTTGTGTGTCTGGAGCTGTATCCCAAAAACTACTGGTCCAATTTGGCTTTTAATACATCTTAGCGTGAAAGAAGAATTCCAGACTTTGACCATGATCTGGATGAAAGACCTGGACATGGATAGGTCAAATTATGCATATATGGATATCTTAGAAACTGCTTGTCCGATTATGCTCAAACTTTTACACATTGAAGATTTTGAATCTCCGAGTGGTTTCCTAAACGATGATGACTATTCCACTTCGCCAACGGTAAGATTATGATGTTTGAACGGTTGCTGCGACAACCTCTTACCGATGAAGAAGCAGAAGAATGATAGTCGGCTCGCCTCGTCGAGAAGATGAAGTACGACGATATTTCTATGAGACTATCGGGCCTATCTGACAATGAAGATCCGCTGATTCGTATTGAGTGTTGCTCTCAACTCTGGAGTCCTAATTTCTAATAACAACCAAACTATTGTCTTACTTTTGTAAGAGGATAAGTTTTAATAACTGCTACAATTTAACTGTACAAAACTGATATATTACTTTGATAAAATTCTCATCTATTACCAGTACCTGACTGGTACTAATCAAGTATCTATTCTACGAACGTAGCACCAGCGATGTGCTACGTGAACCCTGATGTTGGATTGATTAACCTTTCTAATTGCAAAGTGCTTCATTTATAGCCCTCAGAATCTCTGAGGATATATACATATCTAAATATTTAGATCTATACATATCTAAATATTTAGATCTTGTTCTAATGATTCTTCTAGGTAGGTTATAAGCACAGCTTGATTGGCCCCGACCATCAGTCCACCAATCAACTTCTGCTTATTTCCTCCTAGAAGCTTATACCTACTAAATGTTGGTTGTCCTGACCAATCAGTGATCATTACATTTTGATTTCAACTTCGAAGCTTATTCGGTTTGATTCTCCGCTACAGAGTTTGATCGACGCTCATTGATCGTGACGTCATTTTGACCAATCAAACTCTGAGCTATTCTTCTATGGAGATGATGCCTCACATAGACAAAGCAGTAGTAGCTGGTTCTGATCTGATGCAATCTGTCCGCTAACTAACAACATTACGGAATGTGTTGTTGTTGCATGTGATTGTATGAGTGACATATAGTTGATACACAAATTTCGATTATGTTATTCATTCCTACAGGACGCTACAATGTTCATGTCCTGTCCATTGCCTATCGTGCATAAGCCTGTAGGATACTAGCGTTAATAGGCACATGAGCTGTATGATCTCATTGCCAGCTGGTGTTGTTCTATTCTCGTATGAGAATCAGAATGCCTATCGTCATCAACTAAGTCTGTTTGTCACGTCCGATTCCATCTATTCTTATCCCTTGATTATTTTCTAAACTACTGATCCAATCGACTGCTGAATACTATAAAAGTGTATGCCGACTAAACAGCAACAACTTTTATCTAACCTATTTCTAGATACCCATCAACTCAGAACCGTGATCCTTATTCTAATCAATTCGACTGTTTTAATTCTGATGATAAAACTTCATCCAACAATCGATCCGGTTTCGCCGAAACTGAATCATCAGCACTGGCTGATGTCACCTTGTTACTGTATAATAATAATCTAAATAATAAGACATACAGTTAACCGGTCCATTAGCTCACCTGGTATTTTCAAATTATAAATTTCACTTAGGACTTACTCGTAAATATAAGATATCCAGCGGGGTCATGACTTCCCACAAGACAATCCCATATCTACAACATGAAACGGTGTGACACTAGGCTTCATTGGTCATGATCCGGATATTTTGAAAATTTGTTGTTGTTATTACACCACAAAAACATCTATACCGTTCAATCACTACTTGCTAAATCAACTACTCTGCATTTAGCAACCAGAATAAGATTTTTATGCTTGCTTACAAACCCCCATATGCCTATTCCATTTCTATGTATGCCCTCAACCAGGCTACTGGTAGGGTACACCCCCAGCATATGACCTGATAGAGACTGGCACCAGTCTGTACTCACTCCTTGGTGACACCTGTCACTAAGCACGCTCGCGCATGCGCATAGGAGCTCAAATAGGAAACAGATTCACTTTTCAAATATTCTGCAAGCAGTACAGTCTGCAAATATTCCAGCTAAGTTTTTATAGCTTTGTGCTGAGTTCAGCTTACTTATTTGAGAGTGCTTCAATCCATGATTATGCCTAATATGAAGCCTATCCTCCCTAATTTATGTTTATCGAGTATTTTGTGTTTTTTACTGCATTTGTATACTCTGTATATATGTGTTGCCAGTTTTCGTGGTGGTATCCAGTTGTCGTGGTAAACAAAATGCCTAAGTCATCATCATCATTTCTAACCCTCAATTAAACTCTAAGAGCCTTTATATTCACTTATATCTAGAATCAAATCACTCGAGAGGGTGAAATGCACGTATGCAAAGGATGGTCGTCGACTGTCTCTAAAGCATATTTTAAGGATTTTGTAGCCAAGTACACATTGCCCTCCGCTCTCCCTCCGTTGCTACCTAATCTAAAGTTGTGTTTTTTGAAAGCAGTTCTGTATCTCCTCGCCAGCAATGGAGGGGGGGGGAGGGGCTCTTCTAATTCTGATGCCGTTTGAGCTCTGCGAGATTCTTGACAAAGTCATTAGATGAGCAAATTTCATCTGCCATTCGCTCAGCTGGAGATGTTTCATCTGAGTCGGACGATAAGCAGAAGGTTATCGGGCGTGTCCGCAAATGGGGGAAGCCTACTTCCCTCACGTCCAGGCAAGAGATTCGGTCCCCGAATCCGAAATCCAAAGACTCGAAGAATAAGCCCTAAAGGTGAACTGGAGCAGGTCACCGGGCAAAACCCACCTACGTCTTGAGGAGGGGCATTACATTCAAGCAGTGGTGTCGGCGACGGAAGTCCCCGATTCAAACGCCTATGCCAATGTCAAGTTTTTTGTAATTCCGGTAGCCAGGAATGTTAAAAGATCGCCTGTTTTCTTTCTTATTGCAGTCAGGAAGTTCGGTAACTTCCGGTTTGTCTAGCACTTCCAGTTTGTGCTTAGTAGATTAGGGTTTCCAAGACCCGGGGCTACTTCCAGTTTCCGTTTCCGGTCCTTCCTCTTCCGTTTCCAGTTTTCTTCTTCCAGTTTGTGTATTTCTGGTTCCTATGCTACTTCTGTTTTTTTACTGTACATCCGGGTCAGTAGGATCCTGTTCAGTTTCCAGTTGTCTACTTCCGGTTTGCGCATTTCCATTTCCTATTTTTCCACTTCCGGAATTCGTACATCCGGGGATAGGGTAATTTCTGGTTTTCATGCATTTTTCTGGTGTTCCAGGATTAACTTCCAGTTCTGTCTTCCTGTTTAGGATTTCCGGTGATAGAGAACTTCCTGGTGTTCCAGGTTTGTTCTTCAGGTCCGGTTTACATGTTCGCTTTCCTAGGATCTAGTCATCATCTTGCCTAAGAGTTAGTCTTATTTCCGTAATTGCTTTTAAAAAACCTGAATGTTTAATGGCTGAAAATATTCATACCGAGACATTGCCAGTCTTGAAGACTCTCTTGGAATTGTAGATATTCAGCATTTAGTCTTTTATCAGTGAAAATTTTCAATGTAATTAAAGACTCTTCAGACTGGTTGCCGTATTGGTTTTTTGTTGCAGCTTATTTCATATGCGCATATCATCAATTAATTTTGAATGGTATCACTCATCCGATAAGTCAGTCTGTATTCTACGTATTATCTCTAGATATGTAATTTTTCCTTTCATCCAACTTTAGATGGCCAGTTGTCTTCGAGCCATTCAGCCTTTTTTCGCGCTCTTTTTTCGCGCTCTTTTTTCGCGCTCTTTTTTCCTCTTATGTCGGCAGGTTGACATATTTATTTTAACCAAATGGAGTTAATTTGTTGCCCTGATTCTAGCGTAATTCTTAGTCTAAATCTGACAGTCGCTGAAAGGAAATAGAATCAGTAGAGGATACATAGGGAAGAGAATGGCACCAAGAATAATGACCACAAGAACAAAAAGATGCTAAGAAAGGAGAAATAACCCAAAAGGGAAAAGGAATAAGGAATAAAAACTGAGTTCTTCTGTGTCATTATGGTTTCGGCGAGTCATTTTGCCCTGCTCTCATATCGACTCTTTGTCCTTTCAGTGTTTTTTGAAATTTTTCTCTATTATTTTTCATCTTTTTGGCTCGCTTCTAGTTTTATCCGTTTACTTCTAAGCTTGTTCCTTCCTTACATCTTGGCATCAGTTCTCTCGGCTAGTAAATTTTGTATAATTTTGTTGTTTTCCCTTTTTCTAGCGTAATTTTTTACTTTAAATCTGTTTTTATTTTAATTTGGCAGTTGAATTTCATTCTCAGGGCATGATTAGGTATGACGTCTCTGCACGTGATTCATCCCAGTAATGTGTATTTCGCTGTATTTCATCATAAATGCATATTTATGACATCTTCATTTGTTTTTAATCAAAAACCAGTGTTTTGTGTATTTAACATTCGAGCTGATCCATGAGATTCATTATCAATCATTCAATCAATCCTTTTATTGGCATATCAAACACAATGACATATGCCATTACAAAGATGAAAATATAGGTTCTAAGACTATAAATATAAAAAGAAATAAATAATTTTAAACAAATTTACCGGTTTAATGTGTAGGGCTATGTTTTAAGTTTACTGTCACTCGGCATAAATATCGGATTGTTTGGGATATCTAATTAAACAATATATCAAATACCAGGACTCATGAAGCTGGCTAGTTTCCCAATGAAATTGATATGGACGTTGATTTAAATATAGGACACAGTTATGCAATCATTATATGAACCTGCCTCATGTACAGGATGACAATCTGTCGTATTGTGTCTTTGCATAGGATTTAAAGTACAATCCCAAGTGGCCAGGCAAACGTTGATGTAATCAATAAAAATTTGTAGTACTACTCACCTTTTCCATTATTATATGACATTAAAAAATTTTTTTTTTAATTGGCTACACCTATCAAGCGAGACAAAATTAGTAATCTCATTAAGCTTTTTAAAGAGTGTTTGTCTCTCCTGATCATAATGTGGACATTCCATTATAAAGTGTTTTTCATCCACGATTGGGTTCTGGTTGCAAAGCTTACAGAATCATAGATTAGCAGGTATTAGTGGTGTTTTGTGCCTATCTTCCTCAATTTGTAAGGTGTGTGCACTTATCTTGAGTTTTGTAAAGTGTCTGTGTTTTGTGAAATTCTTTTCAAATTTAAGATAATTTCAGTGGCAAAGCTTTGTTTATATTTTGAACCCTGGTTATGTCAGACTCCAAGACAGTCAAAGGTTTGCCATAGTTCTCTTAACAGGCCCATGTCATGCATTCAATTCGTAGAATCGTGATGACGTCATCACAAGTAAATTTCCCTTAGTTCCCTAGAGCGACGCCATTTCTGGAGGGACTAAATTATCATTTCGAGCGGTGGTTTGGGAAACCCTAATTTCATTTTCTTTACTATCTTGCTAAATTCAGTCACGATTTGATGTTTTCGAATACCAGATGGGATTATTGCAGATTCTCAGGTACAGAATATGGCTATATCTTGATTCTTGATAACTAAAATTGTCTATAATATTTTCAGGGTCTTCAGCATTTTAATAAGTAAGGCTACTTATATGATACTTTTTTCTCCATTCAAAGTAAGCGGTAAAATTAAAATAACCAAAATAAACGCGAGTTACCACTTTTCGTGAGGGCTAAGCATAAGGATATAGGCCAGCATTTTATGGTTGGAGCATCAAGGCATATGTAATCTATGTGGTTTCTATGAGCAGTCCTCTTTAGCATATAGTAAGTTTGCCCCATCTTCAAGGGTGGCCCTTATCAAAAGGGCCAGATGTTCTTGAGTCTAGGACCGTTCTCTGCAGTCTCTTCTCCCAAATGGTCTTCTGTTCCATCCAATCAGAAGCTATTAGCATTAGAGGGGTTGTTGGTTTTCTATGATTGTTAAGGAGTTTATTGAAGAGGCTCTACTTTGGAAAGTAGACCCAGGCTTCTGTTCAATGATCTTCATAGTTTTCAATTCTTAGAAGGCTGGCGTCCTTTTATCTTCCTGAAGAAGTTATATCTTCTTTCTTTATCTCCTAAATTTAGGATGGAGTCCTCCCCTATCGCAAGTCTATTTTTTAGGCATGTGATCCTTTTCTATCGATCGTTAGGATGTCTATTTCATGTCCCTTTTTTTTTACCTTTCCTGAAGGTATATGAGTTTTGCTTTCAAGGATATGGTATGGCAGTTTGAGCCATGCCCTTCAATATACCTTGGCGCCTTTCTTTTCACACATCTGGTCTCAGCCATGGCAGGTGTCTTGCGCCATTGTTTTATTCTTCTTCAGTCTTTATAGACGTTCGGTTAATAAAAGCTAGGTCTTTCTCAATTCTTTCAATATTTATTCCAAAGGTTTGCAGTTCGCCTTGCAGCCTAGGTTGAATTTTATTTTTCAATAAGTCAAGCCTAGTTCCTTCTCAAGTTTCTCCTATCTAGGCATCTCCCTCGAGCTGTTGTCAGGGTCAAGTTTTTTCGTTCAGAGACAAGGGTAGAGACAATGTTGTTGATAGTGATCACCCTGTCATCCTCTTTCTATGTCAGGGCAAGATTTTTTCTTAGGATTCTAGGCTTGATGATCAGTGTAGAGAATGTCATTCCCAGGGTGACGTTGATGAGAAGACTTTCTAATGTTCCTGATCTTCTTGTAGCAGTCAATACATTCTAGTTCCCTCTGAATCCTCTCCACTTTTGGTCAGATCGAGTGATAGGCATCAAGATCTCAATTCGATCAGTAAATGCCACAGGGTTTTCTTTCATTTTGAGACGGAGGAACAAGGTTTTTTCTTCTTTATATGGGGATTTTAGATCCTTTTCTTGGGATGTCACTAGATCCAAATCTTTCTAGTTCCCAGTCATGTTCCAGTTAGACGGATATTTCTTGCGGACCGGTAGTTCAGTCCTAGCAAGTTCTCACTCACTGAGTGGCAGTTTAGGAGGTTGGTTGCCAAAAGCGTTTTCAAGATTCTGGGTCTTCCCCATGTAGATTTTTTTGCGACATGTCTGATTACCCAGATCTAATCTTTCATGTCTCTCTTTTCGGAAAGTCTGGTTTCGTGATGATCGCACTGTCTCAGTTCTGGACAGGATTGTTTGATTTCATGTTCCTTCAAATATTCCTGATTCTAATGGTTCTGAAGATAGTCATGGACCAGTTTAAAGAATTTCTTCTAGCAGCACCCTTTTGGTCAAAGAGGATCTGATTGGTAGCCTTTCTCGATCTTCGGGTAAGATTTTGCTATCCTTCTCCCAGTATCATCAGATCTCGTTCAAGTAAGGGGCTTACATCTTCATCCAATCAAGGATTCTTCATCATGTTTGTTTGGAGAATTTTCGAGTGTCTGGTCTTTGTGAGATCGACTTTTCTTCAAGATCTCAGGAAATCATTTTCTCTTCCAGGAGGGAGTCGACCTGTCGAATTTGTACAAAGGTCGACTATTAAATCTTTGGAGAATGGTTTTTAAAGCATGGTTTCTTGCCTGATTCCGTTTCTATTTCCTAGGTGTTAGGCTTTTAATCGTATCTATTCGATTCATTTCATTTATCAGCTATCACCATTAGGGGCTATAGATTTCTTTGGCTTCTTCTTTTCCTTGTCTTCTGAATGCTGATATCAAGGATTCTCAATGGTTTTATTAGAAGATTGGGCAATATTCGTCCTCCAGTGGCTAAGCCTTTGTCTTCCTGAAATTTGGTCTTGATTCTTCAAGTTTTGGCAGGTCACCATTTTGAGCCAATTGGATCTATCAGTCTCAAACTATTGACTCTTAAGGCTGTTTTCCTTGTTGCTGCCACTTTAGCTAGGAGAAGATCTGAAATTCATTCTCTTTCCGCAGAAAAAGACAGATTTATCGATTCTGGGGACGGTCTAATTTTATATCCCAGAAGGGATTTTTTATTGACGACCCAGTCTAACAGTTGGTCAGCCAAACCTATTATTCTTAAATCTTTATCGTCTTTTTCGCCATCGGACAGATTCTGGTGTCCCGTCAGGACCTTAAAAGTCTATAAACGTCATACCAATATTAAAAAGATCTGATTCTTCACACTTATGTGTTCCGTACGCAGAGGAGGTGGCTAGACCAGTTTCTAAGGCCACAGTTGCCAGATGGATCTGTTGAGACAATAAAATTATGCTATGAGATTGCCCCCCCCCCCCAGGTGAGATCAATTTAGCCCATGTCAAGGCTCTCGACCCTCGTGGTATGGCTACCTCCTTCGCTCTTTTCGCCGGCTCATCATTGAACGACATGCAAGTCGCAGTTTGGATACTGAATCGACTTTTACCTCTTTCTATTTAAAGGATCAAATCCCAGCTGCATCCTTTTTCTTTTTTTTTTAGAAATGAAACGTTTTTAACAAAACAAGACAAGGACCATTTTCCATGCACATCTCCCCAATTTTGTTAGTCTGTATGTCTGTCAGATATGGTGAGAATATTCTCTGTTTTGTTTATTTCATTGAGTTGACAATTTTCCTTGTTTGATAATCACTGTGTGATTTGTTATGGATGCACTATTATGTAATTTATTAACATTTGGATATGAATTGTTTAATTTTTATCCTTGTTTAACGATTCTCAAATCTCCACCCACCAAAGGCTTTTAAGTGGGGCACTGACCAAATCTACGGGTTTAGCAAGTAGTGATTGAACGGTATAGATGTTTTTGTGGTGTAATAACAACCCCCAACAGACCCCCCCTTTAGTGGGTTGGTCTGTAGTTTTATTAACCACTATAAAACATACTTACCGTTCAATCACTACGACCCAGCCTCAACCACCCTGTGTGGGAATGATTTGAGAATCTGTTTGTAATATTTGGCACATAAATTTAGAAAAGTGAATCTGTTTCCTATTTGGGCTCCTATGTGCATGCGCGAGTATGCTTAGTGACAGGTGTCACCAAGGAGTGAGTACAGACTGGTGCCAGTCTCTATCAGGTCATATGCTGGGGGCATACCCTACCAGTAGCCTGGTTGAGGGTATACATAGAAATGGAATAGGCATATGGGGGTTTGTAAGCAAGCATAAAAATCTTATTATGGTGGCTATATGCAGAGTAGTTGATATAGCAAGTAGTGATTGAACGGTAAGTATGTTTTATAGAGGTTAATAAAACTACAGATCAACCCACTAAAGGGGGGTCTGTTGGGTGTTTTACAATGTGACAAAAAATGGGAAGGCGAGGGTATGTAATCGCCGATTGCTTTATTTATTATTATTATTATTATTTATTATTATTATTCAGTGAGAATTATGTGTCGGGTGTGGATGTGAACATGGGCTGTCCCAAACAGTTCTCTGTTCAGGTAACATATTATCTATTTCTCGTAATGTTCATGACAATGTAATTACTGGTGTTAGAATTTATAGTGGGATAATCAAATTTCATAAGTAAACCTTTAGATGTATGCCAATTATGCAAAGCAATTCCATATTATTGAGTATGAATTTATTTTGGGAGGCACAAGTTTACCTGATTATTCCCAGAGTTAAGCCTACAGATATATTAGCATCAACACTGTTTTCAATATGTAAAGATCAATAAGTGGTACCATTTCAATCCAAGTCTTAGCTCTTTAATGGTCAAGATTGGTCAAGAAAATTTTCGCTTTTTCGCTTATTGAATGCCCATTTGCAGACCAAGAGTAGCCTATTTATGAAAATTTAGCACTGGAATGACTAGCTTGGTTATCGAGCCAGTCATTCCAGTCGTAAATTTTCAAAATGTCTCACCAGTCTCCCATATGATCGAGCTGCTGTTGTTCATGTTAACCCTATGCCCTTTGATAAGCAATGGAGGAATCCAGTTTTGAGTCATGCCCCGCCAATCTCGAGCTAAGCTCCACCCACTCTTCACCCGTGTTGGGACCAATTGATCCCTGAACTGTGTGAATCTCAATTTCCAGAAAACTATACAGGTACACGGTTGAATATTTTGAAACAATTTTGGGCAGCATGTTCAGTGCCCTGTCAAATTATTTTCAAAATATTCAAAAACATCTTTATTAAATAGTAAAGACACATTTCATAAACCGATGCTTCGTCCATCATCAATTATGCATTCCCGATGAACTTATCTACATCATTCATGACGTAGTTGATTATGACGTCATATGATTGATGGATAAACTGGAGGCTTCCATTGTCTTCGTTTCATAACAACTATTCAGGAAAGTTGTTGAATATTTTGAGACTAACTCAACGGGGAGCTGTTGCTACCATAGACAGCAACAGTACCCAGTCAAATTAGTTTCAACATATTCAACTGAATATTCAATTTGACCAAATTCTACCATTAAACTAAAGAGTTAATGAAAATGCATGTTTATGGACCTTTCCATTTTTAGCTATGCCCCGCCCATCACTAGGTAAGCTCCACCCACATCTCGCCGTGTTGGGATTGATCGATCCCCGAATGCCCTAGCTATCAATTTCCTGAAAACTATACAGGGAAGCTGTTGAATATTTTGTAAATCGTTTGACTGGGTGCTGTTGCTGCCTATGGCAGCAACAGTGCCCTGTTAAATTAGTTTCAAAATATTCAACAGAATATATATTAAATAGTAAAAGCAAACAATTTGTACAACAACGCATATACCGTCTTCAAATATGCATATGTGACGTACTTATCGACGTCCTATCATGACGTCATTCATTATGATGTCATTGTACACGTCACGCAGTTCATTATGACGTCATATGATGGGTGGCTACTCTGGAAAGGTGAATTGGAAATTGTTTGTGAATGCAGTTTTTAGTTACTGTTGTATTTTCATTTTACAGGGAGGCATGGGGGCTGCATTGCTAAGACAACCTGAGAAAGCTTGCACGGTAGAATGTAGAACTTTCTGTATATTACATATCCTCTTATTTGGGGCACTCAGCAATCAGAATATCTGAGTTTTGGCCATATAAGCCTTAATGTTTCCCATTAAAGCTTAACATACCCCAAATTCTTGATTGGCTAAGAATGTACCTCCTTCCTGGGCACTAAGCAGTTTACACATAACCAGCTATTATTCCTGACGACCTGATGTATACATCATAGCATGACAGGGTGTAAGGGCCTGAACATCACCCGGCTCTTGGGGCTAATATTTCGTTGGAGTACACCGAGATGATGTCCCGCATCAGCAGGACCTAGTAATATGCATTAGGCTATCTATTTGATGTGCCACATCGTCAGGATCTTGTGGTCATTTATCAGCTAGCCACACTGAGATCGATGCTCCCGCGCTTTAGCTCCACCTTGACCCCCTGTAGTTCTTGCTATTGCTCAACGCGCTTCATCAATCCAGCCATATGGCTCTGTGTGCTATAGCTTAAGCTGCTCAATGAAACCAGCCATACGTCTCCTTGCTTATAGACTCGCACTGCAGTGCACTGGGAATGAGGTGAGGTTCTTAGTCCCCCTTCTGTCTTATCATGCGCCATATCCAGTAGATAACCTACAACAAGAAAGTCCTTTGTAGCATTGACAATTATGAGGCAAAAGCCAGAAGCTGAGTTTGCCCCTTATTGACAAATATGTAAATAATTGTAGTTATAGTGTGAAATAAATTGAATAATAAGTAGAATACAATGTGTCTTCTTTGTTCAACATAAAACATATATATGTACACATTGTCTCTTTCCTACCCACAATTTTGACCTTATTTAGGAATACCGTTATTAATATTTGAAGATATTCTTCTATGTCGGAGATAATTATGAGTTGATATGTTAAATAGCTGTGACTTGCAGCAGAGCAAGGGGGTTTAGCAGTCAGGAGATCTGTATCAAAATAGTCAATAATGCCTTCTACAGTCGTCTTGTGAAATGACTGTTTGTAAGCCAAATGAAATTTTAAAGAAAGATTTGCCATTGAAATGAATGGTAGGATAAACAAGACAGTCATTTTACTCATACATTTTCAAAAATAGCCTCTTGGATTTCAAATGGACATTGACGCAGTAAAAATATAGATTTTCTTGACCATTAACCCTTTAATGGTCAAATTTGGCCAAGAAAATTTAAATAGCTACCTATTGAATGTCCATTTACAAGCCAAGAGAATACAATTTTTGAAAATTTATCACTAGAATGACTGGCTCTGTTATCGAGCCAGTCATTCCAGTGATAAACTTTCAAAAATTGTGTTCTCTTGGCCTGTAAATGGACATTCCACAAAATCATGACAGAGGCCAGTTTTGGCCAGCTTGACCATTAAAGTGTTAAAAGATTGAATAATATATTATTTACAGATTTTATCTACACTTGTACAAGGGCTGTCCATACCTGTCACCTGTAAAATCAGGATTCTGCCCACGGTATGTATGTCACCGTCACGGCGCTCTGTCACATATTATATAGATATTTGAGTATTCGCTTGAAGATTTGACTGTGAATTGTTACTCCCCGCAACGGCTTTCGGTCTAAGTAGTTTCAAATTATTCAACAGGTTTCAGATCTGTATGGTTGCTAAGATATTGAAATTGAGATGGCCACTGTTAGTCACTATAGACAGGTAGTCTTATAATACAGGTTAATGTGGTTGGAAATTTGATTTGCACTATTTAAAGAAATTATCATCTTTTAGATATAGCAAGAATGCAGTGGAATATTTTGAAAACAATTTGTCTAAAGATTATTGCTTCCTCTCTGAAAGTAGTGTGTTGCTGCTTACTATAGAGACGTGCAGCTGCACCAACCCTGGGTGGTCTTTGTATACACACCACACCTACCCTGGGTGGTCTTTGTATACACACCACACCTACCCTGGGTGTCCTTTGTATACACATGACACATACCCTGGGTTGCCTTTGTATACACACCACACCTACCCTGGGTGGCCTTTGTGTACACACCACACTTACCCTGGGTGGCCTTTGTGTACACACCACACCTACCCTGGGTGGCCTTTGTATACACACCACACTTACCCTGGGTGGCCTTTGTGTACACACCACACCTACCCTGGGTGGCCTTTGTATACACACCACACCTACCCTGGGTAGCCTTTGTATACACACCACACCTACCCTGGGTGGCCTTTGTGTACACACCACACTTACCCTGGTTGGCCTTTATGTACACACCACACCTACCCTGGGTGGCTTTTGTATACACACCACACCTACCCTGGGTAGCCTTTGTATACACACCACACCTACCCTGGGTGGCCTTTGTGTACACACCACACCTACCCTGGGTGGCTTTTGTGTACACACCGCACCTACCCTGGGTGGCTTTTGTATACACACCACACTTACCCTGGGTGGCCTTTGTATACACACCACACCTACCCTGGGTGGCCTTTGTATACACACCACACCTACCCTGGGTGGCCTTTGTATACACACCACACCTACCCTGGGTGGCCTTTGTATACACACCACACCTACCCTGGGTGGCCTTTGTATACACACCACACCTACCCTGGGTGGCCTTTGTATACACACCACACTTACCCTGGGTTGCCTTTGTATACACACCACACTTACCCTGGGTTGCCTTTGTATACACACCACACCTACCCTGGGTGGCCTTTGTATACACACCACACTTACCCTGGGTGGCCTTTGTGTACACACCACACCTACCCTGGGTGGCTTTTGTGTACACACCACACCTACCCTGGGTAGCCTTTGTATACACACCACACCTACCCTGGGTAGCCTTTGTATACACACCACACCTACCATTGCTGGTTACTGTTGATGTTCTAGTAGCCAAATAAAGTATACTTTGTACATACAGACACACACAGCCACGCACACATGCAGGCACACACACACAGTTTACTTCACTGTAGATCGTGTATATATATATATATATATATATTTTACAGCTTGAAGAGACTCTGACATTTTGTAATCTGCTTGCGAGTACGGGCATTAAGGCTATAGCTGTGCATGGGCGGACGCGACAAGAACGACCACGGCATGCCAATCATAATGATGTCATCAAAGCTATTTCAGAGGGTGTGCCGATTTCTGTTATTGCCAAGTATGTAACGCATACCTTTTGTATATGTATATCCACACACACACAGACACAAACATACATGCACGCATGCACACACTTGAGAGAAAAAATCTATCTTTAGCAGATGGCATGCAAGGAAAGAGCATACCTTGCTATTTTATTACAAAGTTCTGTTACCTCCCTGCTTATTCATTGCGTGTAGAACAGCCTGTCACAATGTATGAAAACTGCTTGATCAAATAACCAGAAAATCGTCAACGCTTACATGGTTTATATTTATCCTATGGATAATGGTCCTGATTTAATGTGGTAAAGTTTGAGTGACAGATTGTGGAAAATAAAAGCTTGAGCGGGTAATATTGAGGGTGTATTAGTGAAAAATGTTGCTTTGAGAACTTTTTCCGGGTGTTTTCTTTTGCGGGGCACAAGCCCTTTATAATGTGGTTAAAAGTTGTACTGCATCAGACCCTAAGTGAAATAGTGATACCGGGGTTATTTTTGGGGAAATCTTGACTATATGTGTACAGTCATATCTGCTTTAGACGTTTTGAACGAAACGCTAGGAGTCTGAATCAATAAACTTTGCAACCCCATATCCACCTCTATATCTCACCCCCACACCTTTATACCCTCAGTGATGCCAGAAACTGACCAAATACACCAGACAAAAATATTTACATGTGTCACAAATGACCTGCCTGAATGTTTTGCACCAAAAACCACCAGAACCCCCAAAACCACCATAAAACGAGTTTCCCAAAACCCGCCACAACCCTCAAAACTGCCAAAACCACCACAGCCGGAACCGCCAAAACTGCCAAGATGTCCAACCACAAAACTGCCACACACCCCAAACCAAAACCGCCAAACAAAAATGGCGAACCTCTCATGCCCATATTTGGTCACAACACCCCCGATTCCAACCAACCCCAACGGCAGGTATAAAAGCAGCGAACAACCAACACTCAAATCATTCAGACTCTGGATCTCACAAAGTTAAGACCAAGCATCAGGCTTGCATTTTACAGTCAGTCTGTTCCAGTCTTGACGACGTTATTACAGATATCTGCTTTAGACACCACCTGTGGATAAAGACCACCTCTTATAAAGACCAACTTGTTTGAATCCCAAAAGTAATAGAACAATACATTTGACCCTCCATCAAGAGTCCACCTGTCTCCTGGAAGACAGGATAGGCTCTGGCATTATTCCTCAGGATGCAGGACCCTTTAACCCTCAAATTTCTTCATGAAAATTTCAATAATCTCATAGAACTCTTGAGAAATTTAGACCAAGCGAAGACTATTTTTAAAACTTTACCACTGGAATGACCGGCTCGGTTATCGAGCCAGTCATTCCGGTGGTAAATTTTCAAAAATAGCCTTTCGTTCCACAAATGGACATTTCTCAAGGCCATTTTTTCCTGGCTTGAATGTGAGTGTTCAATGTGATGGAAACATATTAAAATAGCTCATTCTTTCCGTAACTTTCACACACCTGTTTCAGTGGTGGCTCAAAAGAAATAACTTGTCACGATGACATCGCAAAATTTCGGAAACTAACAGGATGTGAATCCGTGATGCTGGGACGAGCGGTCATGTATAACTGCTCCATATTCAGTCCAGGACCGCTTAAACCTATCAAGGAAATAATCCTCATGTTCATGAAATATGTAAGTATGTGTGACTTGTGCGAGTGTTGTTTTCTTATGGGCGAGGAGCTTTCTGATCCACATCATCTGATTAACAGCCATTATCTCTAGCGATTACATATTCAATATGACACATCTTTTTGAAAAGGGGGAGTTGTATAGGCAGCATAGCATTCGCTCCATCTCCTTAACCACAGTTTTTCTCATGGCATCTAAATTTAGGGGCTTCAAAATTTAAATATTCAACAGCTTCCCTGTATAGTTTTCATGAAATTGATAGCGAGGGCATTCAGGGATCGATCAATCCCAGTACCACGAGGTGTGGGTGGAGCTTAGCAAGTGATGGGCGGGGCGTAGCGAAAAATGGAAAGGTCCATTATGGTGCTCTCAAACTAGATGGTATTTTTATGCAAAAACCTATAAAACTCCTTAGTATAGCACAGTCATGCAAGACTTTCAGTGATCCATGAGACCCTCTGCCATAACTTTGGAGGTCCCAAGCTGGATGGTGGGGGTATATACCCTCAAAAGGACCCTTATGAGAATCTCTGCTTGACCATTCCTCACTATAAGCGATTTTTTATAACATAAGTAAGCTTTTATTCCATTGTATAACATTCATTAAACCATTGATTTTATCTCCCATATGTGTCACAAGAGCAATCAGGGAGTGCAAACGCTCATTCTCCTGTTTTTGTCACATTGTAAAAAGTGTTAGTATTGTCTACATTCTTTCGCATCTTATGACATCCTAGTGTATGGTCACACCTATCTTGTGTTAAAAGTTGAGTAAAATCAAACCAGTAGTTTTCGAGATACCCATATACCGGTATCCAGAATTGGATCCATTTCAGATCCGGGTTCTTTTATCCGTATCATGGCCAAAGTCTGGAAATCCTCTTGCCTGGCAAGTTCCTAGCAAGTTCCTTTGTTGGTTTCAAATTTGAGCCAAATCGGATCTGTAGATTTTGAGATATGGCCCCAAACAGACACACTTGAAGACACGCACGCACGCACGCACGCACGCACGCACGCACGCACGCACGCACGCACGCACGCACGCACGCACGCACGCACGCACGCACGCACGCACACCGACTGAGTTACGTGAAAATGACTGCTGACTTACTTATCAGCCACATTGCCTAGCAGTGAGGACAGTAGTCACATATACTACATGATATAATCCAGTCTATTTGTTATGACACACCACATTGTCTGGCCAAATACTGCATACAGTTTATTTGTTTCTCTCCAGGCTATTCGTTATGACACACCACATTGTCTGGCCAAATACAGTTTATTTGTTTCTCTCCAGGCTATTCGTTATGACACACCACATTGCCTAGCCAAATACTGCATACAGTTTATTTGTTTCTCTCCAGGCTATTCGTTATGACACACCACATTGTCTGGCCAAATACTGCGTACAACAAATGCTCCACAATGACTTAGAATCTGATCAAGGGCAGGCGACTCTTGCTGCATATTCTCTTGAACGACTAAGGTAAGAAAGAACTATTGTCAATGCAAACATTGTGAGCAGGCTTAAGTGAATCATGACTTTATGTCTTTGTACTGGGGTTACAATTGCTGGATCGGATCCGTCCACTCTGACATCATAATGAAATATGTGAGTCATTAGATGACATCACAATCAAAATGGCATAGCTCTGTCAAGAAAGTTGAAAAGTCCATCATAAATAAAAGTGTTTGAATTCTACATGTCCTTAGTTAATTTACAATTTAACCGTCAGAGTTCTTGCAGACAACATATTCCAGGGGTTATCTCTGGACCAGCGAAATATTTTGAAAATGATTTGACTGAAAGTTGTTGGTGGCTAAATGGCTAATTCAGTCAAATTCTTATTAAAATATTCAGCAAGTCAATAGTTTTTGCTCATTTAAATTATTATCTGGTGACTTGCAGCAGCGAGACAGTTAATAAACATACAGTTGAATATTCTGAAAGTAATTCTTCTGGGAGCTGTTGCTGCCATAAACCAGTTTTTGGCTATGTATGTATGTATGTATGATGTACAGTATTCTGTAGTTGTAATCAGTCCTTATTCCCTTTTGACAACTGTGTCCTGTCCTCAGCTGGAATCTTTAGCTTCCTCAGGTTCATTTTTTATCTAAGTGTACCGAGTCCTACTTTCTTAAGGTTACCTTGCAGCACGCCTAACAGATTTAAACAATACCATCCTCTCCTGACTTCTGTATTTGCTGGCTCCCAGGAGGGAGAAAGGGTCGCTGTGCGGTTGTGTCTGTTTTTGTATGATTTTGGCCACATTGACCATTAAAGGAATAACACAGTTGTTGAAGTCCTCGCCCCTTAATGTATATGTAGCACTCTTGTGCCTGGATATCTCAATGTAAAGGTGTCATATGCATACCTAACCTGTACTAAGAGACCGCTCATCTTTGGTGACCACTAAGCTGGGTGATTGTGGCGATGCGTATGCATATGAAAGATTTGCATGCATCTAATTGTTGCCGTCATTCATCATCATGATCACCACCACTACCACCACCGCCACCACCATCATCTTCGCCATTATCACCATCATCATCATTCATCATCATCATCATCGTAGGCATTGATGTATCATCATCATCATCATCATCATCATTCATCATCATCATCATCATCATCATCATCATCATCATCAAGTAGGCATTGATGTATCATCATCATCATCATCATCATCATCAAGTAGGCATTGATGTTGCTACAATTAATAACTTTACTGTTCCTTCTCTGCAGTCAGGTTTGGGGCATGGATGACTTTTACCAGAAAACCAAGTTACTGCATCCAACTGTGACCCCCACCCCCATAGCTCTGCGCCTCGCCGGTGCCAATGAGTCGGCTGTGGATAGTGCTGATGGGAAGAGGAGGAAATTGAATGATGATAATGATGATATAATAGTGAAGCATTACAGGTACATCAGGTAAGTGATTCACATTTTAATGG
Source organism: Chaetoderma sp. LZ-2023a (assembly GCA_034401795.1). Classification (NCBI taxonomy): domain Eukaryota; kingdom Metazoa; phylum Mollusca; class Caudofoveata; order Chaetodermatida; family Chaetodermatidae; genus Chaetoderma; species Chaetoderma sp. LZ-2023a. Next base: position 121,113,637 of record CM067367.1, read on the forward strand.
TAAAGTTGGCCAAGAAACATCCTTTGCAGTCATCTTAGTCCATATCAAGAGAAGACTAATTTTGAAAATGTACCACTGGAATGCCTGGTATGATAATCGTGCCAGTCATTTGGATTTCCATCATAACTAAAATATTAAAACTTATTAGTCACATTAATCTGGTTAAATAAGGATATCAGAATTTAAGGTATAAGATTGTTAAGACTAACTGTCATGACATCTGCAAGGGGATGGGGGTTGCTAACAGTTAACCCACCCTGGTTTAATTATGTAAAAGACCATCACGCTACCATTTTTGTTAATTTTAATAATAGTGTTACAGATTTTGTGTATGTGTCTATCACGGCCAATGTTGCTGAATCATAATGTATGGTCACACTCTAGTTTGTGTTAAATCTTGAGGTAAATCGGACCAGTAGTTTTCGAGATATCAATAGATGCAGAATTATGTCACTGACAAAATGGAGAATGGCTGAGGTTGAATGCCTCGGTGATGTTATAAATGAATACTAGTACATTTGCATTCTTTAACCATATATAAAGTCTCAACAAGATCTCATAGCCTTATTGCAAGCAATGTTTACATTTTATGTACATCGTGATATGTTATCTAATTTTGCATTTACCCTTTCTTCCAATTTTGTTTCGTATTGTTCCAGAAAACAATATATCAATGGACTGAGTCCGAAAATGGTCTTGCATGATTGGACAAAAAAACAACATCACAGCCCTCCTGATTATGATACGGTAAAGATTTAGTTACACAATCATTTCATTATAAGCGCAACTTGAATAACATCACAGCCCTCCTGATTATGATACGGTAAAGATTTAGTTTACACAATCATTTCATTATAAACATGACTTGAAACAACATCACAGCCCTCCTGATTATGATACGGTAAAGATTTAGTTTACACAACCATTTCATTATAAGCATGACTTGAAACAACATCACATCTCCCCTGAATATATCTTCAACAGTTTTTCTTGGATTTTTATACCCCGCCAAGAAATCTGGCTGGGTATTATGTAATGGCGCCGCCCGTCTGGGCGGGTGGTCGGGCGTACAGGCGGCAGAGTAGTTTTGACGATGATCCGAAATCCAAGATGGCCTGCAGCCACCGGTGGCCATCTTGAAAATTGGTTTCCGGATGATAACTCGTTACTGTTTGTCGGATCGCATTGAAACTTCTTAGCATGGTGGGACTAGGCCTGGGGAAGAAACCTATCAAAATTGACAATGATTTGAAATCCAAGATGGCCGCCAGCCACCAGTAGCCATCTTGAAAATTGGTTTCTGGATGATAATTCCGTTACCGTTTATCGGATCGCTTTGAAACTTCATAGGGTGGCTGGACTAGGTGTGGAGAAGAAACCTATCGAAATTGACGATGATCCGAACTCCAAGATGGCTGCCATCTTGGAAGTTGGTTTCTGAATTTCATTTATTGGATCACTTCCTACGGTCGTTAGAATATGTCTGGTGTAGAAACTTATCAAAATTTACGATAATCCAAAATCTAATATGGCTGCCAGTTAGCGGTAGCCATCTTGAAAATTGGTTTCCGGACGATACCTCCTTGACCACGGATCGCTTTGATACTTCATAATGATGACTGGTCTGATAGGGCTGAGGAAGAAATAAATATTTTCTGATAGCTCTCATTCATTAGTTTGTCATCATAGCGGGGTATTATGCGCCATTTGCGGAGCTCTTGTTGAATATTTGCAATAAATTGTTTACAGGACTACAACTCCTCATTAACTGTTTTGGTGAATTTATCCAAACTTAGCCTAATGGATCCTAGTGTAATGTGCTTCTGCTTTATAATGGCTGTGTTGATAAAGATGATGCTGTTATTTTAATTGTCTAGTCTTTATTAAAGCTTTCCATGTTCAATTTCATGTTTGCAGACGGAGCGTACAAAAGATCGGTGCTTTCACACCATCCTGACTGTTGCTGGCAAACGATATTCAACCCCGGGCTGGTACGTGTAACTTATTCAATCATACTGAATAACGATCAAGCTTAGCCCTTTCATGGTCAAGATTGGTCAGGAAAACCTAAATTTGTACTTAGTGAATGTCCATTGGCAGGACAAGGGCTGGTATTGGTATTATGATGTCATCCTACACGTCATATAGTTGATTATGACATCATATGATGGATGATAAACTGGAAAGATCCATTGTTGTGGGTGCAAATGTTTCCGCACTCGCAATTCTTTTTCAACATCCTAGGGATAGATGAAGTGTCATGATTTTCTTTGAGGAGAGGGATTCATTTCTAGCTAAGCTCCGCCCACATTTTATGGGTGTTGGATTTGATCTGAAACCTGAATTTCCAGAAGCTAAATTTCAAATTACGTATAATCTGTTGAATATTTTTGAAAGTAATTTGAGTGGGGGTTGTTGCTGCATATTGCAGCAACAGCTCCCAGTCAAATTACTTTCAAAATATTCAACTGATTGTTTAATAAATTGTAAATTTACCAAAGACTTTAGACATGCAAGTCGTACACTAGTGACCGACTTTTGATTTTCCTGACAGAGCTATATATGTAATTATTCCTGTGAAATCAGCTAACTAGTGACATAATTGATTGTGACATCAGATACTTTAGTAACAGATCAGATCCCTCCATTTGCTAAAAACAAGCAGAATTTTTAAGAGGTTTGAAAAACAAATTCTGAATTCAAGCCCTTTAGAAGCACTTTCATGGATTGCTCTGAACTGTGTAAAATGTATATACATTACAACTCTTAATTAACTTAGAATATTTCCAAAATAAAATAAAACTTACTGGTAACTATTCTGGACTTGAGTAGATTATTGCAAGCCGTTTATGCTGCCTAAGGCGGGAATGGGCTATAATCAAATTAACCCTTTAATGGTCAAATTTGTCAAGAAAATTTAAATAGCTGCCTATTGAATGTCTGTTTACAGACCAAGAGAATACAATTTTTAAAATGACTGGCTCGATAAAGCGATAACTTTTAAAAAATTGTACTAACATGTTTATGTTGTGGAAACATGTTAACTTATTTATAAGATTTTGAGTTTTGTGATTTTCATGATAGTATCTCGGCATCCTAAATTCTTTATTTAAGGTGACTGTAGTTGGAGGTAGTGGATAGAATTTAGAGACATGGATGCTAGCTTGAGTCTATGTATGTCATGATGATTATAATCCTAAATCTATTCTTGCAGGGAGAAAGCCAAACAGATAGCAGAACAGTCAGCAGCCATGGTATGTCTCGAGAGTTTAGGGATCCATGATGGCAAGGACTTTGTGCTGGGAACATTACCACAGAAACAGAGAGTTATGAAGCGTGGTACATCATTTGGTGCCATTATGAAGAAAAACAGCGGATGTAAATTGAAAGAGGAGAAAAAAGACAGGTCAGGTACCGCTCCAGAGGATACTAGCAACAATAATTGTGATACAGAGATCAAAGCAATTCCACAGAAACAAGAGACAATCGTAGATAATGTTGATTTAAAGCTTAAGAATGATGGTCAGAAAGATGAGAGCTGTAGTGATAGAAACACAGAGATGTTGTGCGATGCGACAGGTAGCCGTACAAACACAGGTGCTCAGGACATAAATAGTGAGGTCAATCGTGTGCATTGTGACAAGAATATACAAAGAGCAGCTGCAGGAGTATGCACACATACTAGTAGTGAAATGGTAGAACATACACTTGATCATGAACAATGTGACAGGAATAATAAGAAATGTAATACTACGGAGGTGATAGACAGATTGACAGACTGTCATACTACGGAAGTGATAGACAGAGTGACAGACTGTGATAATACAGATGTGATAGACAGAGTGACAGAACAACAGACAGATAAAGGGAATGTTCAGGGAGAAATTACATAAATGTAAGAATATTGCTATTAAAAATTAAGATTATTTCCTTTGTCTTTGAGATGTGTATTTTCTGCTCTGGGTGTCAGTCTTATCTTATTTACCTCTCTAATGTTGAAATATTTTTTATGAAATGTCAGCCACAGACATGACTATGATTTCAAATTTTGTGTCCTTTCATCGATGTTGCCTCATTTTCAAAATAACCATACTCGTAAGCTACAAAATATTTTTAAAGTAATTTGATTGGAAATCGTTGTTGCCTTAGTTTCAAAATATTTAATAGAATACATATTTTACATCATTAAAATTTCATCCTTTATCAAAAGTATGATTTTTAATTATTCACACACCCTGAGACTCATCCACACCACGGCTGCTTTCAGGTCTATCAGGTAGAGGCAGGATTCAAATCCATGACCTTCGATATGGTGAGTCGATCAGAGGACCACAGGCGTCACATGGTGCTACATGTGAGGGGCACCAAAAGGTGGAACCGGTCATTGAGTGTGTGAGTCTAATGATCAGGGTTCCCAACCACTCCGGGAAACCTTGAAAATGAGTTTCCATTTTTCTAGTCAGGGAATTAAACAAAAACCACCAGAAATCAGGGAAAACCCAGGGAATTTGACAGTGACACAAAAGCAGCATATTGATAACATATACAACAGAGTGGTAGTCTGTGCATATAAGAATTTTAATTTATTTCAGTGCACATATGTCAAACTGGCGAAATGCGAAACCTTCCCAACCACCTGTTTACTTTTACGCAACCTTGTTAAAGGAAAAATATTTCTTATACAATTTTGAAAGTTTTTCAGGAAAATAATATGGAAAACTCAGGAAATTTTATTTCATAAAGTGCTAGGAACACTGATTGATGTGGGAAGAATTAAAAATGACAAGTGGAACCAGTATGTCAGGTCATGATCCCGTCAGTAGAAATTGAGGTTATCATCTCAAGATGCTATTCTTATATCTGGGGATGTAATATCTGTTTGGACCAAACACTCAAAAGTTCTTCAGGAAATCAAGGCTTAATACACATGTCAAGTCTGGTGAAGATAGATTCTGGAGACTATAATCCAGGAACATGTTTTTATGATGGAGAGATCTGATCGGTCACTCAGGTATCTGACGTCATAGTAAAATATGTCACATGTTAGATGATGTCATAATCAAATGATGTATAGCTCTGTCATAATAATCAAAATGTCTGTCACAAAAGTGTTCGTAATTGTGTCTTTGATGAATTTACAATTTAACAGCCCCCAGTCAAATTAGTTTCAAAATATGCAACAACATAAGTATAGTGACCTTGAAATTTAGATTCTAGGATTTCAAGTTTCAATGCTTTAAATCGATTGCAACAGGCATAAAGAAATGGGCCAGAATTAGCTAGGAACTGATGGTGCATAGCTAGAAATGGATGTTTCGGCTCTATTGGGTCAGCACGACCATGACAGTTTGGCCACAAAATCAATAGGTAACAGTCAGTAGCCCAAGTTTCGTGACGATCCATTCAATAAAAACTGAATTACACAAATGGAAGCGTATGCCATATATGCTATATGAAGATGGGAGCTCATGGCATGAGTAGAGCAACTACTCGGGACCATATAATCTTTAGCAAATAACAGGAGCCTTAGAGGTGTGATGCTATATGAAGGTGTATTGTTAGTACATAGAACATCAGTATTTGAACCAGACCTGGTAAATAGAAGGATCCATTTCTACTTATGCCCCGCCCATTTCTTGCTAAGCTCCACCCATGGGTGCTGTAGCTGACTATGTTTATTATGTAGTAGGTATACACTTTATACACATGACAGACTTTTCAATGTTCGGGATGGAGCTAGATATGTCGCTATGTATTGTGACGTCAGCCGACACATGACAAAATTGAGTATGACATCATATACTACGTCATTAATAGGTTGATTAAAATAATGGCCTAGTGATTAATTAGTCTTAAATGAGGTCTTCAGAAAATCTGAGATCGGCACCAAATGAAAATGACAAATCAAATTCTGACTATTAGCACTACCACACACTAAGGTCCTTCCAGCCAAGTTTCATTCAAATTATCCTTGTTATTAAACATGGTGGACACCGAAATGTTGACCAACTGGCATTCTATAAAAAGTTTCTACCAAAAGACTACCACCCTAGAGTGTTTGCAGTCAAGTTTGATTATAATTGTTCCAGTGGCTAACTCACCTTGCCTGAAAGTATGGTTGTAGACTTCCAAGCCTGTATACAGAAATTCTGATTTGGTAATTTGTCATCTTGGATTTTCCGAACATTTATGGGAAATGTGTTAAGACTTCACATTAACCGCTTTGCAGATTTTAACCAAATTTGGCGGGAAGGACCAGAAATCTGATTGATCATCTAGGATTTCTGAAAATGTCCAATAATTTAAAGGAAACAAGCATTTCAGATAATTCTGTGTCTAACCCACGCAGCCTGTTCGTTGACTTTGACACCTTAACCCAGAATTGATACAATTCTTTATGCCACAAAGGCCATTCCTGATGACAAGTTTGGTAAAGATTCCTCCAGCATAACTTATCCAGACAGAGTTGTTACATATTTTGTGGAAAGACAAATAAAAAGTAACCCTTTAATGGTCAAATTTGGTCAAGAAATTAAAAATATTTTTGTTATTGAATGTCCATTTACAGGCAGAGCGAATACAGGTTTTAAAAATTCATCACTGCTATGACTGGCTCGGTTATCGAGCCAATCATTCGTGGCAAATTTTCGAAAATTGTATTCACTCGGCCTGTAAATGGACATTCCACAAGAGCATAGCTGAGGCTGGTTTTGGCCGGTATGACCATTAAAGGGTTCAGGGATATAGTCCATACACTTGATAGTGACCAGTGTACAGGCCGTCTATATCACAATATAATCCCTACTTAATGGTCTGACTGATGCAAGCCACTGTACAATAATTTCGCTAGACAATAACTTGACCTGCTGAGTATTTTGAAAACAATTTGACTGAAAGTTGTTGGTGACAAAAACTTTCAGCTAAATTGTTTTCAAACTATTCAGCCTATCGAGATAAACAGCATGGAAAATCTAGTCTGCAGAAATTCAGCGTGGAGACAGTTAACCCGTAAATAATCTCTGCAGCGGTCGCGACACATGTTCATTTACAGGCCAAGAGACCCATTTTTAAATTTGACCACTGGAATGACGGGCTCAGTTATAATCAGTCATTCCCATGGTAAAATTTAAAAAGAATAGTCTTCTTCACCCTGCCATCTACCCGCCCACCTGCAAATGAAATGAACATTCAATACGTAACAATTTTAATTTCCTTGTCTAATCTTGACCATTAACCCGTTAACACTCATATCGGCCAAAAATTACTTCAGCACAGGTCTTGAAAAATGTCCATTTGCAGACCAAGAGAAGACTATTTTTGAAAACTTTTCACCGGAATGACTGGCTCAATAACCAAGCTAGTCATTCCAGTGTCAAATTAAAAAAAATAGTCTTTTATTGGTCTGCAAATGGACATTTTCAATGAGAAAATTGAATTAAAAAAAAATAATTTCAAGGTTTAAAGAAACGTACTGAATGTACCGATAATAATTATAAATGATGAAGTCAACATACTGGCAGATAAAAGCCCTGGAGTGACACGATCAAAGTCTGTAGACTATGCTCATTTGGCCATTTAATGTCTCCATGAAAATACTCCAGAAATGCTTTATGAGCAGAAAAATGATGTCCTAAAGGCTGACCTGTCCTAGATACGTGTGATGGAGAAACAATGCAAAGACCGACGCAACATGACATAGCAAACAACAACAGAAGCCACCAAAGTCAGGTGTTTAGAGAATGCTGATATGCCGATAGCGTGGTGTAACGTAGTTACTGAAGCGTCACAGACGAAAGGATAATTTTCCCACAGTTCATTGAGCTAGATTACATATTAACCTTTGAATTTCTTCAAGAAAATTTAAATTTTTTCATAGAAAATGTCCAGTTGCAGACCAAGATATTTTTGTAAATTTATTACTGGAATGAGTGGCTCGGCACAGTCTTTCAAGTGTTAAATTTTCAAAAGTATCTTGGTCTGTAAATAAACATTTCTCAAGATCAGTGCAGAAGCCGTTTTTGGCTTTATTGTCAAAGGGTTAACCATGATCATGTTTAACTTTCTTAAATCTCCACAAATTTCAATATGGATAAATTGGAATCATACAGAATATTTTGGAAATAATTTGACTGACAGTGGTAGCCTCTTTTTCCATCCTTCATGTTAGGAATGGTCTTATTCTCCGCCTTCCAAATTCCCACGCAAAAAGTTGCAGTAAATCAATTAAGACTCCTTGGCCAATTGAGTGATCCAATCTGACACTCAAGTATCCATCATAATCAATGGACCTTTCTAGCTTATCCATCAATCATGACATCATAATCAACTGACATGTAGGATGACATCATAATCAATGTCATGAACGCATAATTGATGATGGACTAAAGCATTGTTATACCAATTGTATGTCTACTATTTAATGAATGTGCTGTCGAATATTTTGAAACTAATTTGACTGGGCAAGAACAGCACTCACTCAAATTAGTTTCAAAATATTCAACGGCTTACTCATATTGTTTTCTGGAAATTCACAATCAGAATGTGCAGGGATCGATTGATCCCAACACAGTATGGGTGGAGCTTAGCTAGACATGTTTGTGGCATAACTAAAACTGTATTCCTCCATCCTCGATAGCAGACATCACAATCATAATGACCTATAGCTCCATCATGACAAATCAATATCTGTCCATGAAAACAAAGTCTCCATGAAATCAAGGTCTGTCCATGAAGTGTACGAATTGTGTCTTTGATGACATCACAATTTAATAAGCATTCTGTTGAATATTTGAAATTAATCTGACTGGATGCTGTCAACAACACCTAGTCAAATTAGTTTCAAAATATTCAAAGCCTACCTGTATAAGTATTTTGAAATTGGGTTTCTTGGAATTCAGTTTTAAATGTATATAAATCGATTCCTGCGCACACAACAAGTGGGCGGAGTTTAGCTAGAAAGGGGCAGGGCAAAGCTAGAAAGGGATTCCTCTATTTTAGGTACATTTTGCAAGAACTTTAGCTTTCTGACCTTGTTGAACTTCCCATACTGTGGTTCCATGTGAGTGCCCCGGGACCATTTCCCTCTTGTTAAATGACTCTGCAATTCTTTTGAAAATCCAAGATGCTGAAAGAATTGATTAATCAGACTGTCTGTATATTTAATTTCTGTTGCACCATAGGGTCTTTTCACTTCAAGAGTATACATACCTCCCTAATACTCTTTGATAGTGCTAAATATCGGCTTTCACTCAATAAAACACTCAGATTAAAAAAGTTAGGTGCCCCTACTGGGCAGGTAGTCAGATGATAGTCTGGCGGATGCTAGCCTCATCACCGCGCATGCGCAGACTAGTACTTCTTCTTTGCTAATTTATTGTCAGAGAGTTCACATGCTATTTTTGCTCAGAAGTTTTCTGCTGTTTTTTAACTATTCATTCGTTAAAAAGAAGTGTTTTCACCTAAGGATTATGTCAGAGTGCGCCAAATCTCCAGAGGAGGGCCCAGGACCTAACCATCAGGTGAACTCAACTACATGTTTGTCTAATTTAGCATTTTAGTCTCGTCGTATTGTGTTTCCGGGGCTGGCGATTAGACATGAAAAGCGCCTAAAAAACCTGGTTTATTTCTATATGGCGCTATGAAATACTAATCCCTCTTTGTGTTTATGTCCACAGGTATCTATCTATGATTGATCCGGACAGCACATCATCAGAGGGTTTGTTTTTCTCTCCACCAAGGTTCCATTTCCTACTAATATTATTAGGTTATCTAACCAAAAATTCTATGCCCAGTGAGTTGGAGGCCTCGGATGAAGGTCTTCTCACTTTGCGCTCTTGGTCCACTTCCTTCCCCTTATAGGTGGAGAGAGTTAAGAGGTCATAGTGTTGGTGGAGTTTCCAGTGCATCGGATCGGATGGATTGTCTGTGCTAAAGACTCAGGTATTCTAGTTATGATATGAGGCACTTCAATTATATTTGAAAATATTTATAAAATCTGCTGCCGTTTTATCATTGTTTATCTGATGTGTGTATAATCTGTATACACTATCCTTTCCAGTTAGGATGTTCTGGATATGAATACAATTCATCCTTACACCTGGGTGTTTGTTTTCGGATCGATTTAACTTCTTATTTTTGAAGTTATGATGTCATAATCAGCCTTGCGCCTTACTATCATTTAAATGTTTTGTCCAACGCTGTTTTATTATTAGCTTGGGTCTTTATGGCCCCCAGCCTCCTTGTTTATATTTGGTTTTGAGTTTTCTAATTCAATAACTGAATTACTCATTGTCTTCGTCCTCTGGCTTGTTTCAGAGGCCTGGCTGTCCATCATGTGGAAGATTTATCAAGGATAGACTCGCCCCTCACTTATGCTCCCTGTGTAGCCCATGTGGGCCATTGCTTAAATGTGAGATCTGTAAAAAGTGGGGAGGGGGGAACTAATGTCTGAGTCTATCTTTGCAGTCCAGAGAGAAGGCTCTGGAGGAGGAGAGGAAAGGTAAGAAGGAGGGTTCTGGTAAGAATGGTAAGAGGAAGGCCTCGTCCTCTATGGATATGGAGGCCTTCCGTATTGAGATGATGGGAGAGATGAAGAGGACAATTAAGGATTTGGTCCCAGAGTTGCTTCATGGCATGCTTCCTGGTTCAAATCTTTCATTGTCCTCTATCTTCTCCGGAGCAGATAATCCCCGCCTCTGAATCTGTGCTACCGTCCATAATTCAGAGGTGGCCCTATTAAAGGGCGAAATCCACTATGAGGACACCGGCAGCTGGCTTGCCGCACCGGTTGTTCGTGGTCAGGTGTCGCTGGAGCCAGGATTATCTGCACCCTGCAGGTACCAGCTCCTCCTATGGTACCTTTCCTGGCCAGTCCGGGTTAGCATTTGGATTATCTGCTGGGTTGTCTTTCTGGCGCTGTGTCCATGGACGTTGACGTACGTGCACCCCTCGTGGGGAATACGGGCGACATTGTCCATGGGACTACTCACGCAGGAGTAGCGTTCACGGCGCAGAAGGTAGCCCGGGCTGGTTCTGATGGCCACTTTTTCCGCATACCTCGGCTTGCCGATGGTGTAGCAGGTGCTGGCCAGAGCCGTGGTGTGGCAGATATTTCCCCACGCAATACCACGGCGCCTGCTCCTGGTCAAGCCAGTCAGTTTGGCATGCCTGCTCTGTCGGGCCCGCATGCTTTCTCTGGCTTGCCAAGCGTATCGGTTTCTCCAGCCATACATACACCTGCGATTGCTGAGGAGGATGAAGGCCCTCATCTTGTAGAGCATTCGCAGGTGGTCACAGAGGAAGACTGGTCTGATGCTTGTCAGTGGCTAAAAATGTCAGGCCAGGTCTTGCTGTGGATCAGTCGGCCAGTCAACGGGACCAGCGCCCGTGGCTGGCAGGTAAACCGACTGTTACCGCTATGCCATCTCTGCAATTAGCTGATCATATTGTTGATATGTTCACTGCGGCAGAGACGTCCATTAGGGCACATGGACGTCTAGCGAAGGCCCCTCGTGAGGTGGCAAAGTGATGCCGTATTGTAGCTGATCAATATCAGTTATACGATGTAGTGCCGAAGCCAAGCGCGGATGATTGTGCTGCGCTAGGCGAAGATACACGGCCAGGTTCCCGGTCTGACACGGGAGCACTGTGCTTGAACGCTTTGCGTTTGGCTAACACCGGTTTGCGCGATGCGGAAGAGAGTTCGACGGCATCTATCTCAGCGCTTTCGCACGTCTCACAACTGTTACAAGGGGTAGTAACGGCATCCGCATTGCGCCAGCCTAGTCCGGTGACTGTCCAGAGAGCCATGCAAGATGGAATTGACTTGGCTTTGGACTGTTTAACCCGGTCTGTAACCAGGAGTGTCCGGGCGAGGCGCACGTTTGCTCTTGATAACTTTTGCCCGTCCCAGGATTTGTATAATAGGCTGCTGCGTATGCCTATGACAGGTCCTGGTCTCTTTGGGGGTGAGGGATGTAGGCACCTCCAGGAGACGGTTACTTTGGTCAATAACCAGAGGGCATTGCGTGAGCAATTTGAAGTGCTCCGGAGAGAGCGCGTTCGCGCAGCTCCCCTTGCATATCATCCCCTGCAGGCTCGAGGTGGCGGTGGCCAGGTCAGAGGCCAGCCACCAGCGCAGCGCCGGCCACGGCCGTGCATGCTTTGGCCAGCAGCGAGGCGGGCGCAGGCTCCTCCGGCGCAGCCAGCCAGGCAGCCGCCCGCGCACCGATGTGCGCGCGGTGTGGGCCGTGGTGCGCGAGGATCTGTTCGTGGTAATCGTACCTGATGGGGAGATTACCACAGTAGGAGTTACTCCAGTGCATCTGCACCAAGAGACAGTGCCACTCTTGCTCTCCTTATGTCCACCTCTCTCCCTAGGTGGACCAGTGGGAGGCCGATTGGCCAACCACATGCAAGAGTGGGAACGGTTGACTCAGGACTGTTTAGTCTTGCGATGGCTTTCAGTCGGGTATCATCCCGACTGGATAACAGGCTTGCCATCACAACTGTCTCTGGTGCCAGTCTGGACTCAAATTCCAAGAGATCCAGATCAGCGGTTGTGTATAGAGGAGGAAATAAATTCCCTCATACTCAAAGGAGCAATTCAACCAGCACAAAATTGCCCGGGCTTCTATTCAACCGTGTTCCTAGTGACGAAAAGCACTGGAGGGTGGAGACCAATTCTCAACCTCAAGCCATTGAACAAGTTCATAGACACACCCAGCTTCAAAATGGAGACTGTGAAATCGGTGTTGGCAGGGTTGGAGAACGGGATGTGGACAGCTTCAATAGATTTGAAGGATGCTTATTTCCACATTCCAATATCGAGGAGTTTCCGTCGCTTCCTGAGATTCGCATTCCAGGGCAGACGGTGGGAATTTAGGGTATTACCCTTCGAAATTTCTACGGCTCCTCGGGTCTTCACCAGGGTGGTTCTTGCGATTACAGCATACCTCCGCAGGAGAAGCATAGCAGTCCACACGTACATAGACGACTGGCTGTTAAAAGCACACAATCAGGAAAGTTTATCAGCAAATCTGGAGATAGTTTTGAAAACTCTCACAGATTTAGGCTGGATAATAAATTTTCAAAAATCAGAGCTGACTCCATCTCAGAAGTTTGTTTACCTGGGAATGTTCTTCGATCTGGAGATAGGATATGTTTATGCTACTCAAGAGAGGGTACAAGTACTCATCTCAGTAATACAGTCAGTGTGCAACAGTCGTCATGTCTTGGCACGGGTTTACCTGAGAATGCTGGGGTTGATGGTTTCTCTGGAACCAGTCATTCCTCAGGCGGCCTTACGCAGGCAGCTGACCCAGTTATTTCTCATGACGCAATGGACCCAGAGTACAGGTTCACTGGACTCAAACGTGTCAGTGCTGGAGCCTTTAATTCACCACCTGCAATGGTGGTTGAAGACAGAGAATCTCCTGGCGGGGGTGTGATGCTAACCCCTCCTCACCCTCAGTTAACGATGTATACAGATGCATCGATGGAGGGGTGGGGAGCTTGCCTGGACGAATCCACGATATCAGGGCTTTGGAATCTGGAACAGTCAAAAGAACATATAAATCTACTGGAATTACGAGCAGTAGTCCTGGGCCTGGAACATTTCTTACAGAAAGTTCAGGGCAAGAGTGTTCTAATACGATCAGACAACTCAACAGTAGTGACTTACATAAACCGCCAGGGCGGAACGAAGTCGCCCAGTCTCTGTATGATGACATGGAAACTGCTTTGCTGGTGCCTGAATCACAGGATTTCCTTGAAAGCAGTTCATATTCCGGGAAGGTTAAATCTGCTAGCAGACTCATTGAGCCGAAGGATGAGTGTTTTACCTACGGAATGGCAACTAAATCAATGTGTGGCGGATTGTCTGTTCAACCACTGGGGGAAACCCAACAGATTTATTCGCAACGAAGAAGAATGCGAAGATGACGACGTACGTCTCTCCGATTCCAGATCCGAGCGCTATCACAACAGATGTTTTAGCTATCAGCTGGGTGGAATGTATGCATACGCATTCCCTCCAGCAATCCCGATTCCAAAAATTCTTCAGAAAATCAGACAGGAGGAATGCCAAGTGCTTCTGATCGCCCCAAATTGGCCACACCGATCATGGTATATGGATCTGCTGGACCTTCTGGTCTGCAATCCGGTTCCTCTGCCTCTGATGGACAATATTATCGCCCAGGGCAAGACCCTTCACAACAATCCGTCAATGTCCCAATTGAGTGCGTGGATGTTGTCAAGGAATCTAGAATTAAGGAGGGCTTTTCTGAGCAAGCAGCCATGTTCATGGCAAAAGCCAGAAGGGGGTCAACCTCCAGAGCATATAATTATAAAATCAACGGATTTGCAGAATGGTGCTCAAAAAGATGTATTGATCCAATGGATTCATCTAGTCAGGTAGTAGCCGATTTCCTCTGTCACCTGTATGATGCCTATGGCCTCAAGCCTAACTCTATTGCTGGCTATAAGTCAGCTTTAATGACAGTTATCCCTTGCTTGGCTAATAGGGGAAGTGATGAAGTAAGTATATTAAATACTTTAATCAAAGGCATGGGCAATCTAAGACCAAGGAATCCCCCAGTGATTCCGTCTTGGAGTTTATCACTAGTGCTTCACGTACTAGCTGATAGGCCATTTGAACCACTTTGTTCGATTTCTATGAAAATGTTGACACTTAAAACTATTTTTAATTGCTGCGGCCTCCGCTAGGCGTAGAAGTGAAATTCATGCCTTATCAGCCGAGGCAGACCGTTTTGTGGTTACAGGGGAAGGCCTTAGGCTTCTACCTAGGAAAAATTTCATGGCTAAAACCAGTCTGAAATATCCAGATCAACCTATATTTTTACCAGCTTTGACTAGATATGATCCTAATTCAAAAGCATGGTGTCCAGTCCGAGCATTAAACCGGTACAAACAACGTACTCAGGAATGGCGGACGGACCCTACAGCATTATGGTTGTCATATATTGAACCCCATGGCAGGGTGTCAAAGGACACCATTTCCAGGTGGATTGTAGAGTGTAATCAATTTTGCCATAAATCCGCCACAGGTAAACAAGTTGACATGGCCAAGGCTCACAGTGTCCGGGGCGTAGTGGCTTCCACTGCCATGTTTAATGGGGTTCCTGTGGATGACATTATGTCAGTAGCTCAGTGGCACTGTGAGTCAAGTTTTACCAACCATTATCTCCGTGACACCTCGAATCCTCTCGCCTTATCGATTTTGAAAAGCCAATCTAGGTGTACATATTTTAATGAGGCATCCTCATTTTTTATATGTTTCACAATTAATCAATGGAAACATCCACTTTTTTGGTTTGCATCAGTCTCCCTCCAATGGGGAGATGATAACAGCAACCATCTTCCACAAGGTCAGTCTTGTGCATGTGTTGTCCATGGTTAATTGTAATGTCACGTGACCCTTTGTTGTTATGAATATGGTGATGGTACATGTTTTTTGTGGTTCATTATTGAGAGTATACGAAAATGAAGCCTTTTCGTTTAATGTCCTATAGTACATTGCACTTGTACGTAGAGAGCATATGGGACATTGAGGTCATTCAGTCTTCCTCCCAAGAAGAGAGGGGGGGGGGGGGGGGAGGGAAGCGCATATGACATATGGTCATCTCTCAGCCATCGGTTGTGTTAGCCGATGTTCAAATCTATTCCTGATTGTGTTTCCACACAATTTCAGAAGTTTTAGTGCCTTAAACGCAGAAAAGCGCATAGGGAAGAGCTGGTCTTTTGACCTCGCCTCCCTCCCGCCGAATTCCCTGACGAATTCTGGCAATATCAAAGAGTATTAGGGAGGTAAGTATACTCTTGAAGTGAAATAAACGAAATCACAGATTTCTTTTTTCACGAGAGAGTTGATACTTACCTCCCTAATACGGACCCGGCCTCTCCGCCCCACAGAGGCTCGGTCTTCAGGCTCTTGTAAAGTTGCATAGTGTCAGCCAATAAATTAGTCAGAGGAAGTACTAGTCTGCGCATGCGCGGTGGTGGGGCTAGCATCCGCCAGACTGTCATCTGACTACCTGCCCAGTAGGGGCAACTAACTTTTTTAATCTGAGTGTTTTATTGAGTGAAAGCCAATATTTAGCAATATCAAAGAGTATTAGGGGGGTGGGTAAGTATCAACTCTCTCGTGAACAAAGAAATCCGTGATTTCGTTTAGTTCAAGCTATGTTTAATTAAAAGAAGTTAATTGAGTACTGAGTTGTAGTCATTTAAAGATTTTCCTGAGTGTCCGCAAATCCAAGATAGCCACCAAAGAATTTGACCAATTATATTTTTATACAGGGCTGTCTCCTGCCATCCTAGAGTCCTTCCAGAAGTTTGGTTAAAATCGACCCATTGTTAAATGAGGAATGGTCAAGTTTCATGAAGATTTCTGAACTTCAAAATCATTTGCTGAAGGAATTGACCAATCACATTTGTGTATATAATTTTGAGTGTTACCACTCCACAGTCAATCCAGTTATAGTTGATTAAATTCAGAACAGCTGTTAATGAGCACTAGCTGTTTAAATCTAGCTGGGGAAAATCCAAAATATCCAGTGAAAAATCAACCAAATAAATTTCCTTCCAGCAAAAGTTTGACCGTTTGTGTCAGGTGAATTTATAGATGGACAGTCAGTCATGTCCTCACTTCACTTGGTGTGCTTGACCATTTCTCTCAGGTAAATGAATACATGGGTGAACATAGATGCCGATCTTAACCGTTTAATGGTCAAATCTGATCAGAATTTGTTATCATTTTTATTTGTTAAATGTCTATTTGTAGCCCAAAAGAAGACTGTAAATTTACCATTGTTTATATGACTGGCTCGGTTATCAGGTTATGGAGCCAGGCATTCGTGGTAAATTTGTTAGAATATTCTTCTCTAGTTTTCCAAATACACATCCCATAATACCGCTGCAGAGGCTGTTATTGGCTTATAAATAGACATGCGATAGGTAGATATTAAAATTGTGTTGACCAAATAGGTTAAAGCACTAAACCTTGAACTGTCTGAATGCTGAGTTTTTGCAGATAACATATTCTAGGGTTATATCTCTGGACTGGCTAAATATTTTGAAAATAGTTTGACTGAAATTTGTTGGTGCTGAGCTAAATTGTTTCCAAAATATTCAGCAAGTCGAAGTTTTTGCTCATTGAAATTATTGTCTGGTTGCTTGCAGCAGCGACACAGTTAATGGTCAAATTCAGTCAGGAAATTGTTTTATTATCTCATAGGAAATATCCATTTACTGATCTAGAAGACTTGAGCCATCTGCCCTGAAAGGCCAAGTGAACTTATGTCATGGCAAATGTCTGTCATCCATCCGTCAACTCTTTCTTTAAATTCTTGAACCTATGGGCCGATTTCAATTATATTTGGCAGGAAGCATCCTTAGGGCCTAGGGATCCAAGTTTGTCCCAAACAAAGCCGATCAGACGTTTTGGTCGGTGGCCATGTTGGATTTTGGCAAATTTTTAGAAACGTCTATAAATATCTCCAAAACTCGTGAAATATCATCTCGGCCAATAGCTGAACCAAATTTGTTCAAGGGAACTTGATTGGCCAAATACCGCGGTGGCCGTCTTGCATGACCTAGTTTTTGTTTAAACAATTTCTCATACTAAAGAAATAAGAAATTTAAAACGTCTTCTCAAGAACCTCTGGGCCGATTTCAACTAAATTTGGCAGAAAGCATCCTTAGGGTATAGAGATACAGATTTGTTCAAACGGAGCCGGTCGGCCAATTTGGCTGGTAGCCATCTTGGATTGTGGCTGATTTTTAGAAATGTCTAAAAATCTCTGACACCTTGGGGATCAATTCAAAGCTCATAAAACATAATCTAGGGCAACAGCTGAACCAAGTTTTTTCAAGGTTGTCAAATGGATCGGGCCCAAATCTGGGAGATATGATTAGGGATATGTCGAAAAACCTGGTCGCCGTGGACCAATCAAAATGTAGCGTGTTTGGCGGCCATATTGCATTTTCAAATTTCCACTTTTCGAAAATGTCGGATAAACGGTTTGGTGGCCATCTTGGATCTTTTCCCTGCCAAAATCTCCCGTGTTAAAGCAATGGGAAATTCAAAATATTTTCTTGAGAACCACTGGGACGATTTCACGTATAAATATAGCAAGAAAGCATCATTAGAGAATAGAGATCCAAGTTTGTTCAAACGAAACCGATCAGCCAATTTGTCCGGCAGCCATCTTGGATTTTGGCCGAATTTTTTTAAATATCTTTAAAAATCATCTCTCAAACCACTTGGGGAATTGCTTCAAAACTCATTAAAAGGTTGTCTTGGGCAATGAACCAAGTTAGTTCAAGGGAACTGATTGATCTAATGCTTTAGCGGCCACCTTGGATGACTTAATTTTCATGAAAACAACTCCAGAACCGCTGAATGGATTTGGCTGAAATTTAGGAGATACGATTAGGTACTAAGGGCCATTAAAGCATCTTCAAGCGAAGTTGATACGTAAAGAAACATGGCCACCGTGTTTGTGTTCTTGGCCAACTCCTAAGGATTCTACTTATATAACCGATGGCCTTTCTATTTGAAATGCCATGTTTCTGGTGGTCCCCTCAATGGCCAACCCATGTTTAATTCAACACTGGAGCTCAATTATCACGTCAGTGCTTCCAGTGGTAATTCTTTTAATATACTCTCCTCTTGGTCTGCAAATGGACATTTGTCAAGACGAATACAGACACTGTTATTGACCGGCTTGACCATAAAAGGTGTAAGACCTATCCAAGTATCTAGCGCACATCTTATTCCTCCTACCAGCAATATATTACAATCCAGCCGGAAAGAGAGACATGTTGATAAGAATTCCCCTAAGACGAAGAGAATGTTAACCTTTAACACTCAAATATGTTCAAGAAAATTTATATTTTCTCATAGAAAATCTTCATTTGCAGACCAAAGAGTAGTTTTGAAAATTTGCCATTGGAATGACTGGCTCGGTTATCGACTCTTGGTCTGCAAATGGACATATTTCACGACCACTGCAGAAGCCATTTTTGGCTGATATGAGTGTTAAAGGGAAAGAAATCCAATAAAACTAATTATATTAGCCATTCACTCACCATCCAATAGAGCGCTGATTAGGTGCTAAGAGGAATAATGTAATTTTCTTCTAAATTATTTAAAAGTCATTCACATAGGTTTTTTTAACTCTCATCCACCCTGCCTCAAATTACATCCAAGCTAATACAGCAATTGATTCTGAATAGTTTGTAAATAATTTTTGTTTTAAAATTAAATAATAGATCTCAACAAATTATTTTCAAAATATTTAGTGCATCTCTAGACAATAGGCAAAAATACATCTTACTGAAGAGCTTCAATGCCTCTTAAGGTTTCTCATTAACACTTGGAATTCTACTGACTCAATTGAAAGACAGCTATAAAGGAAAGCTATTGAATATTTTGAAACAAATTCGACTGGAAGCTGTTGCTGCCATAGGTAACAGTATCTCCCAGGTGAATAAGTTTCAAAATATTCAGAATATTCTTGATATCATCAGGAATTTTTCATTTCTGGGCTGTGGGTTAAAAGACTCCTGGCTTAGACAGGTGTTAGAGATTTTCACTCAATGATGTTTCAAGGACTACTTCAAACCTTAATGGTCAAATTTAGTCAAGAAAATCAAATTATTTGCTTATTGAATGTCTATTTTCAGGCCAAGAGGAGTATTCTTGAAAATCTACCACTGGAATGATTGGCTCAATTATCGAGCCAGGCATTCCAGTTGTAAATTTTCAAAAAGTCTTCTATTGGCCTGGAGATGGACATTCCGCAAGACCACTGCAGAGACCGGTTTTGGCTGGCTTGACTACTAAAGGGCTAATGGCCTGAAACAAGGGTGGATATGGGGTGTGAAGGGAGAGGTAGGCCTGTATGGGGCATGGTCTCACAATACAACACTCAAGGTGTCTGAGCTTCTGTTTATGCACAAATGTTAAATTAGATGTCTTGAGAAATCATTTCCGGCTTCTTCTTTTTTTACGGATTATGCACTACAAAAGGATTATTCCATGACAATTATTGGGCTTTAGTGTTAAATCCACGGCATTTCCAATGCATCAATGGAATGTTCACGAACCAGTCAAGGTAATACTCAAATTCAAGGCAGATGCAAAAAGCCAAGGACTTTCAAGTTTGTATGAACACTATATTCAACTGCTTTAAGCCTCAAATTTGTTCAAGAAAATTTCAATTTCAGCATAGAAAACATCAATTTGCAGAGCAAGAGACTATTTTTGAAAATTTATCACTGGAATGACTGGCTCACTTATCGAGCCAGTAATTCCAGTGCTTAGTTTTTTAAATAGTCTTCTCTTGGTCTGCAAATGGACATTTCTCAAGACAACTGCTGCTGGCTTCGTTAAATGGTTAGCCTTTTATTTTTTCTATTGAATATTTTGAAACTAATCTTGACTGGGAGCTGTTTAAACCGTTTTTGATCGGCTTGAGTGTTGAAGGGTTAAACACCATTGTCTGTACAGCAAAGTACCGTCTTCATACGCATACAGGTATACTGTAAAATATTATGAAACTAGTATGACTGGAAGTTGTGGCTGCCTTAAGCAATATCTTATGATAAACGCTTTGTACCATTTTTGATTGCCTTGACTCGGTTCCTCCTCCCTCCTTAGACATCAATGTACATATGTAACTTCACAACCCTTCAAAATGTACAGACAGGGTTAATGTTATGTCTCTACCACCCTCCCACATCAAAATTACCCTTAAAATGACCATTCTAGAAAATGAGCATCCTTTTTAACCCTTTAATGGTCAAGCCGGCCAAAACCGGCCTCTGCAGTTCATTCCAGTGGAAAATTTTCAAAAATAGTCCTTGGCCTGCAAATAGACATTAAATAAGCAAAAAGTGATTTTCTTGACCAAATTTTACCATTAAAGGGTTAATGATCAGATTTGGTGCATAAAATCAACAGATTTGTTTATTTGTCTGTTTTCAGGCCAAGAGAAAATGTTTGGCGAATTTAATGCTGGAATGACTTGGTTACTCAGCCAGTCATTCCAGTGGTAAATTTGTGAAAATTGTCTTCTCTTGGCCAGCAATTGAAAATCCTTCAGGACCACTGCAGAGGCTGGTTTTGGGCCTATGTCCAGCTTGACCATTAACCCTTTAATTCTCACATTTGTTAAAAGAATTTGGAAAATGCCAATTTTTAGACCAATAGATAATTTTTGAAAATTTATCAATGAAATGATTGGCATGATACCAGATGACCCTCTCATATCAAAACAGGATCAATAAATCATCTCTTCTATCAAAATAGGCCTTTAAACAAGGACTAATATATAATCACTATCCCAATCAAATAAATGCCTTTAAAACAGGCCTAGTATCAGATCACACACAGCTATGAAAATAGGCCTTTAAATGTGTATAATATCAGATTATGACCAGCATAGGAGATAATGATAGGTCATAGATTACTTGTCCTTGCATGTTTATTCAGCTGTGCTCATTATAATACCAAGCATGTACATGCAAAGACAACACGGAGTGTATTTTTGGTACATATTAACTCATGCAATTTGCATGCATAATTTAACAGAAACACGCGCCCGCCGCTGGTGGAGACTACTGTCATGTGAAGTGATTTCAAAACTTGCCTAATTAGCATAAATCATGTTTTATATGCTAATTAACAAATTTTTTAATGTATTGAGAATGCTTACAAGGATCACACTTAGCCCTTTAACCCTCAAATTTGTTCAAGAAAATTTAAATTTTCACATAGAGAATGCCCATTTGCAGACCAAGAGAAGACTATTTTTGAAAATTCAACACTGAAATAACTAGCTCGGTTATCGAGCGAGTCATTCCAATGGTAAATTTGCAAACGCAATATCTATTGATCTGCAAATGGACATTCCTCGAGACTGGCAGAGGCCGGTTTTGGCTCAGGGCTTCACCATGAAAGGGATCATTAAAAGGCAATGTGTGCCATGCAAAAATGCTATGTCATGATATTAGAGGAAAAAATATTACCAAACAACTTTGAATCGGGTACTAACTTTCCAACAAAGCTATGAAACGGGTACAAACCAACCAAACTCTGGGTACAGCCATACCATCGGCACATGACCGGGTAAAAAAAACTAATCACAATTTCAAATTCCGTGTACAACACACCTCCCTGGGTACACAACTAAAAATCCTCATACAAATCCGGGTACATCTTAACGGATTACCGGGTACAAACCAACTACAACAAGAGGCCCAAGGGGCCTGTGTCGTTCACCTGGAGCACCATCAATTTTTGTCAAAATTGTTGGTGGGTGGTTTAGCAGTCTTAATTTTTGCAAGTGCAATATGGCCGCCAAACACACTACATTTTGTTTGCCCCACGGCACCCATGTTTTTTTGACGGATCAACTTCCTTTGAACAAATTTTAATGGCCCAAATTTCGGCCTGATCCCTTCAGAGGTTCTAGAGGAGTCATTTTCATGAAAACCAGGTCATCCAAGATGGTCGCCGAACCATTTGGTCAATCAAATCCTCTTGAACAAACTTGGCTTACCTCTTGGCCTAGATGAAGATTGCCCAAGTGGTTTCGGAGAGTTTTAAAGACATTTCTTGAAATCGGCCAAAATCCAAAATGGGCGCTGGGCAAATTGGCCGATCGGGTTCATTTGAACAAACTTGGATCCTTATGCCCTAAGGATGCTTCCTGCCAAATATAATTGAAATCGGCCTGGCAGTTCTCAAGAAGATATTTTAAATTTCCCATTGCTTTAGCATGGGAGCTTTTGACGAGAAAATTATCCAAGATGGCCACCAAACCGTTTATCCGACAGTTTCGAAAATTACAAATTTGAGCTCAGAATACCCAAAAACATATATAGAACCAATTTTGGCCTCAAAACCCATCAAATAAAAAAATCCAATATGTTCGCCAAACACGCTACATTTTGATTGGCCCACGGCAGCCATGTTTTTTGACAGAGCAACTTCCCTTGAACAAACTTTAATGGCCCTTAGTCCCTAATCATATCACCCAAATTTTGGCCTGATCCATTCAGCGGTTCTGGAGAAGTCGTTTTCGGGAAAACTAAGTCATCCAAGATGGCTGCCGAACCATTCGGTCAATCAAGTCGTCTTAAACAAGCTTGGCTTACCTCTTTGCCTAGATGAGGTTTCATAAGTTTTGAATCGATTCCCCAAGCCGCTTCGGAGAACGAGATTTTTAAAGCCATTTCTAAAAATCGGCCAAAATCCAAGATGGCCACCGGCCAAATTGGCCGATCGGCTTCATTTGAACAAAATGAAATCTCTATGCCATAAGGATGCTTCCTGCTAAATATAATTCAAATCGGCCCAGTAGTTCTCGAGAAGACATTTTAAATTTCCCATTGCTTTAGTATGGGAGCTTTTGGCGGGAAAATGATCCAAGATGGCTGCCAAACCATTTATCCGAGTTTTGAAAATTGCAAATTTGAGATCAGAATACCCATAAACCTATATAAAACGAATTTCGGCCTCAAAATCCATCAAATAAAAAAATCCAATATGGCTGCCAAACACACTATATTTTGATTGGTCCACTGCGGCCATGTTTTTGGATGAATCAACTTCTCTTGAACAAAGATTAAGCGCCCTTAGTTCCTAATTATATATCACAAATTTCGACCTGATCGCTTCAGCGGTTCTGGGGAAGGTCGTTTTTGTGAAAACTAGGTCATCCAAGATGGCCGCTGACCCATTTGGTCAATCAAGTTCCCTTGAACAAGCTTGATTCAGCGCTTACCCTCAAGATCATATTTCGTGAGTTTTGAATCCATCCCTCAAATGTTTGGGGAGAAGATTTTTAAAAACATTTCTAAAAATCGGCGGAAATCCAAGATGGTTGCCGGCCAAATTGGCTGATCGGGTTCATTTGAACAAACTTGAATCTCTATGCCTTAAGGATGCTTCATGTTAAATATAATTGAAATCGGCCCAGTAGTTCTCGAGAAGATATTTTTAATTTCCCATTGCTTTAGTACGGGAGCTTTTGGGGGGAAAATGATCCAAGATGGCCGCCAAACCGTTTATCCGACAGTTTCGAAAATTGTAAATTTGAGATCAGAATACCCAAAAACCTATATAAAACCAATTTCAGCCTCAAAATCCATCAAATAAAAAAAATCCAATATGGCCACCAAACATGCTATATTTTGATCGGCCCACGGCGGCCATGTTTTTTGACGGATCAACTTCTCTTGAACAAACTTTACTGGCCCTTAGTCCCTAATCCTATCTGCCAAATTTCGGCCTGATCCCTTCAGCGGTTCTGGGGAAGGTCGTTTTTGTGAAAACTAGGTCATCCAAGATGGCCGCTGACCCATTTGGTCAATCAAGTTCCCTTGAACAAGCTTGATTCAGCGCTTACCCTAGATCATATTTCGTGAGTTTTGAATCCATCCCTCAAATGTTTGGGGAGAAGATTTTTAAAAACATTTCTAAAAATCGGCGGAAATCCAAGATGGTTGCCGGCCAAATTGGCTGATCGGGTTCATTTGAACAAACTTGAATCTCTATGCCTTAAGGATGCTTCATGTTAAATATAATTGAAATCGGCCCAGTAGTTCTCGAGAAGATATTTTTAATTTCCCATTGCTTTAGTACGTGAGCTTTTGGTAAGTTATTTTTGCTAAAACTAGGTCAACCAAGATGGCTGCCAAACTATTTGACCAATTAAGTTCCCTTGAACAAATTTGGTTGAGCTCTTGCCCTAGATCATATTTCATGGTTTCCTTCAATCCCTCAAGAGGTTTCGGAGAAGATTTTTAGAGGTTTCTAAAAATCGGCCAAAATCCAAGATGGCCACCGACCTAATTGACCGATGGGCTTCATTTGAACAAACTTGGATCCCTATGCCCTAAGGATGCTTCCTGCCAAATATAATTGAAATTGGGCCAGCGGTTCTTGAGAAGTCGTTTAAAGGAAAAGTTGATGGACGGATGGACAGACGACGGGCGGTCGCCACGACATAAGTTCACTTGGCCTTTCAGGCCAGGTGAGCTAACAACTGTAGGCGTAGTCGCAGTTCAAAAATCCATCCTGAAATTTCCTATACATTCTCTGTGTATTTTTTGTGGGTAGCTCGAAAACCATTGAGCAGATCCGACAGTCTCGAAAATGGCATATTTGAACTCGCCACACTGATAAGCATATATATAAAGCAATTTACGCCATCAAAATACATCAAATACAAAAAAGCCAATATGACCTAGAAACACTGAATTTTGATTGGTTGATGGTGGCCATGTTTTTTAACGAACAAACTTCCATTGAACAAACTTGAAAGGCGCTTGGTCCCTAAGCATATTTACAAAATTTCAGCTCTATCCCTTCAGCGGTTCGGGAGGTCGTTTTTGTGAAAACTAGGTCATTCAAGATGGCCGCTGACCCATTTGGTCAATCAAGTTCCCTTGAACAAGCTTGATTCAGCGCTTACCCTAGATCATATTTCGTGAGTTTTGAATCCATCCCTCAAATGTTTGGGGAGAAGATTTTTAAAAACATTTCTAAAAATCGGCGGAAATCCAAGATGGTTGCCGGCCAAATTGGCTGATCGGGTTCATTTGAACAAACTTGAATCTCTATGCCTTAAGGATGCTTCATGTTAAATATAATTGAAATCGGCCCAGTAGTTCTCGAGAAGATATTTTTAATTTCCCATTGCTTTAGTACGTGAGCTTTTGGTAAGTTATTTTTGCTAAAACTAGGTCAACCAAGATGGCTGCCAAACTATTTGACCAATTAAGTTCCCTTGAACAAATTTGGTTGAGCTCTTGCCCTAGATCATATTTCATGGTTTCCTTCAATCCCTCAAGAGGTTTCGGAGAAGATTTTTAGAGGTTTCTAAAAATCGGCCAAAATCCAAGATGGCCACCGGCCTAATTGACCGATGGGCTTCATTTGAACAAACTTGGATCCCTATGCCCTAAGGATGCTTCCTGCCAAATATAATTGAAATTGGGCCAGCGGTTCTTGAGAAGTCGTTTAAAGGAAAAGTTGATGGACGGATGGACAGACGACGGGCGGTCGCCACGACATAAGTTCACTTGGCCTTTCAGGCCAGGTGAGCTAAAAACTGTAGGCGTAGTCGCAGTTCAAAAATCCATCCTGAAATTTCCTATACATTCTCTGTGTATTTTTTGTGGGTAGCTCGAAAACCATTGAGCAGATCCGACAGTCTCGAAAATGGCATATTTGAACTCGCCACACTGATAAGCATATATATAAAGCAATTTACGCCATCAAAATACATCAAATACAAAAAAGCCAATATGACCTAGAAACACTGAATTTTGATTGGTTGATGGTGGCCATGTTTTTTAACGAACAAACTTCCATTGAACAAACTTGAAAGGCACTTGGTCCCTAAGCATATTTACAAAATTTCAGCTCTATCCCTTCAGCGGTTCGGGAGGTCGTTTTTGCGAAAACTAGGTCATCCAAGATGGCCACCAAGCAAATCGGCCAATCAGGTTGCCTTGAACAAACTTGGGTCTACCGCTGCCACAGATGATGTGTTATGAGGTTTGAATCAATTCCTCCAGCGGTTTCGGAGAAAATTTTTAGTGTTTCTAAAAATCAGCCATTTTGGCCAACGGCCATCTTGGATTTTGACCGATCTGCTTCGTTTGAACAAACTTAGATCTCTATGCCCTATGAATGCTTCCTCCAAAATATAATCGAAATTGGCCCAGTGGTTCTTGAGAAGTCGTTTAAAGAATTCCCCATTGCTTTACTATGAGCCCATTGCTTTACTATGGGAGCCTATGGCGGGAAAACAAACCAAGATGGCAGCCAAACCATTTATCCGATAGTCTCGAAACTGGCATATTTGAACTCGCCACACTGATAAGCATATATAAAGCAATTTTCGCCATCAAAATACATCAAATACAAAAAAGCCAATATGCCCAACAAACGCTAAATTTTGATTGGTTGATGGCGGCCACGTTTTTTAACGTACAAACTTCCCTTGAACAAAGCTTGGTCCCTAAGCATATATACCAAATTTCAGACCTATCCCTTCAGCGGTTCTGGAGAAGTCATTTTTGCGAAAACTAGGTCATCCAAGATGGCCACCAGGCAAATAGGCCAATCAGGTTACCTTGAACAAACTTGGGTCTACCGTTGCAATAGATGATGTGTTATGAGTTTTGAATCAATTCCTCCAGCGGTTTCGGAGATTTTTTAAAGTGTTTCTAAAAATCGGCTATTTTGGCTGGTGGCCATCTTGGATTTTGGCCGATCGGCTTCATTTGAACAAACTTGAATCTCTATGCCCTAGGGATGCTTCCTGCCAAATATAATTGAAATCGGCCCAGTTGTTCTTTAGAAGTCGTTTTAAAGGAAAAGTTGACGGACGGACGACGGACGGTTGCCACGACATAAGCTCACTTGGCCTTTCAGGCCAGGTGAGCTAACAATAGAATTCTCTACCAAAACCAGGTACATACCCTCAAAACCGTGTATATCCAGGTGCACCTAGGGTTGCTAGAGCCTATAAAAGGAGCGAGCAGATAGTGTGTTGGCATCGCGCCTGAATTGTGCACAATCTCACTATCGTTGGAAACATGGGCAATCTCCTTCACTCCTTGTTGCCTCTCTCCACCCAGGAATATAAATGGATACCAGTGTAAAATCTGGGGAAGTTACAAATAATAGACTGAAATAAAAACCAGCCTAGAATGGCGTGAATGGGACCTGGAATCGGGGACTCGATAGACGCCAATCAAACCAATAACACTGGAATCGGGGACTCGATAGACGCCAATCAAACCAATAACTTCTGTTTTGGCATCCAGACTCAACGGATGCCATTGTTAGTGTCAGGACAACAATAACATCTTACAAGCTGAACACAAACATATGTTATGATATTATATTGTATCACAATTTCAACGCTGTTCAATATTTTGAAACTAAGTTGACTGGAAGTTGTTGATGCCTTATGCAGCAACAACTTCCAGTCAAATTAGTTTCAAAATATGCACGAGTATGTTGATAGGATAATTAATCAAGTAATACAAAGGAAACCACAATCTGATTCCGAGAAGACAGTTTCAGACACGCTTTTTATCTTGGCCAAGGTGTTTTGCCCCCACCCCAGGTCAACCTCTCACCCATATTTGTGAGATCTCTCATCATCACTGTAGGATTTGAGTTATTACTCTGTACAGACAGGCAAACAGACACAGAGACGGCCAGATGGGTGAATGGACAGACTGGAGAGCAATTACAGTAGTTACGTCTCACAGCTCTCAGGCCAGATTACATCAAGCATCCTTTCACTCATTTCATTTAAGGTCATGATAGCAGGATTAACCCCTTACTTTCCACATCCACCCAGACAGATACATAACCCTTTAAGGGTCAAGCCGGCCAAAACAGGCTTTAGCACTGACATTGAACAAAGTCCATTTACAGGTCAAGCGAAGAGAATTTTTGTAATTTTACCTCGTCTTTAACCCCTTTATGGTCATACCGGCCAAAACCGGCCTCTGTTATGGTCCTGTGAAATGTCCATTTACAGGTCAGGAGAATACAATTTTTGAAAATTTACCACTGGAATGACTGGCTCGATAACCGAGCCAGTCATTCCAGCGATAAATTTTCAAAATTTGTATTCTCTTGACGTGTACATGGACATTCAATAGACAGATATTTAAATTTTCTTGACCGAATTGGACCATTAAAGGGTTAACCATCAAATTTGTGAAAGAAAATTAAAGTTTTCTCATAGAGCCAGTCATTGCAATGGTACATTCTCAAAAATAGTCTTCATGGTCTGCAAGTTAAGATTTCTCAAGACGTGACTGCTAACAATGTTTTTGGCTGACTTGAGTGTTAAAGGGTTAATTCTTTATGATGTAAGGAATAATATGTTGAATAGCTCCTAGTCGAATTAGTTTTAAAATATATTCAAAGTCTTTCTGCTATATTTGCTTTTTCCTTTATATTTGCTTTAGAATTGGGACATGTACATTACAAGGGTTAACCCTTTACTCCTCCAATTTAAGAAAATTTAAATTTTCTCATACAAAATGGCCATTTGCAGACCAAGAGAAGACTATTTTTGATAATTTACCACTGGAATGACTGGCTCGGTTATCGAGCCAATCATTCCAGCGGTAAATTTTCAAAAATAGTCTTCTTTTGGTCTGCAAATGGATATTTCTCAAGACCACTGCAGAAACTATTTTTGGCTGATATAACTGCTAAATGGTTAATAAGAAAGGCTTATTGAATATAAACCCCTAGGCAATATGTGGGAATGTTTAAGTCCGTTGTCCAGTGATCACACTGTCCAGTTATCAGCTAAGACCACTAGCATGACTCAATAGTAGAATCAAGTGAATTTAACAAACACATGAATAAGTTCTGACAAGCTTAAAATGTGGACAAGTCAAAACATTGATAACAAAGTATTATTGGAGGTAGATTTGTGGAATCAATATCAGACTTGCACAGCCATTATCCCTTTAGTGGTCAGATTTGATCAAGAAAATTTCTATTTCTCATATTAAATGTTTGGTTGTAAGCCAAGAGACCATTTTTGAAAATTTATCACGAGAATGACTGGCTCGGTTACCGAGCCAGTCATTCCAGTGGTAAATTGTCAAAAATAGTCTTCTATTGGCCTGTAAATGGACATTTCACAACACCACTGCAGACAGGTTTTGGCCAGCTTGACCATTGAAGAGTTAAGAAGCAAATATTTCTTGAGGAATGGCCATTTGCAGAGACCAAGAAGACTATGTTAAAAATTTTACCACTGGAATGACTGGATCAAGTGATAAATTTTCAAAATATATTCAAACTTTCTTGAACAAATTTGAGGATTAAAACAATATGTCAGCAACAGCGTTTACAGTATGAACAGCAGACTTCCATATATAAGTTACAGATCTATACAGATTCACTCGCTACCAATACATACAATGGCAGTGTATATAGGTGAACAGCAGACTTCCATATATAAGTTACAGATCTATACAGATTCACTCGCTACCAATACATACAATGGCAGTGTATATAGGTGAACAGCAGACTTCCATATATAAGTTACAGATCTATACAGATTCACTTGCTACCAATACATACAATGGCAGTGTATATAGGTGGGGGGGGGGGGGGGGGCAAACTCCCAGATAGCTTTGTCACCACCCGTACCAATAACAATTTGCATAAAGATATTTCAGACAATTATTTTATTTACAAGTAAAATAAGGATGCTGTTTATCACACAGATTGCAGGAAATGGCTTCTCAGAGTATCTTCAATCTTCAGATTTTGTGTCAAGACCCCCATACTAACATTTTGCGAGGGGGAGGGGGACTACCCCTACCAGGCCATCCACCAAACGAACACCATCAATCCCCCACCCCTGCCCTCAAGTCTTGCACCAGCTTCACCACTACCCACCACACACACACACACCCACCCCGCAGAGAAAATTTCTTGGTGAAGAGGCCCATACATTTCTGTAGACAAACATGAAAAAGCTCATGTTCACACAGAGTTTCTATGTCATAACACTTGACTTCAAACCTGAATGAGATCAGTGAAGCCAACACTAGGGGTTAGCTAAGGTTGAACCAGATTATCCCAGTGATAAATGTCTATTTATAAACTTTAACCATAATCTTTGATGTCAAAGCTCAGATTGTTTGTGGAGCACCCATCAGGGAGTCTCCCTGTACTGGGTTATCAGTTGGACACTGCAAGAGACATTTTAAAACATACTGTACAAAGATAAAGTACTTTTATCAGCTGTTGATTTCATAACATCACAGGAGTGTTTCACCAAAGTACAAAAATATCTGTTTGGCCCAATGGTTATAGATGAAGGGTGGGGCAGTGGTGGTGGTGGTGGTGGTGGAAGCAGCTAGGTTTATTTATTGTGTAGAAACTTGATAATCCAACCTCAATTTTAACCTACCTGGTAATCATTGTGTACTGTGGATTACTAGATACTTTATACGCATAATATATACTGGACAAAAAAAGTTAGGGATCACGAAGTTTTTTCAGTATTGTCAGAAACATTCGATATAACAGACATATACAGATTCGAAATGATAACTAACAGCCTCTGCTGAATCCATATTTAATGAGAGTTTTGAAATTGATTTGTCAGCAATGCATCACATAGGTGTTAATGAAAGGCATCCATGAAACAATGAGAATTCATGATTGCAAGTCAACAAGCGTATAAACGTGTGTCACTCCAAATCAGTCCATATGCACTTTAGTAACGAGTGTGACCTCCACGTGCAGCCACGACTGCTTGACAACGCCGCTGCATGCTGTTGATGAGGCGCACGATGTTCTGTTCTGGAAGGTTGTCCCATTCCTGCCTGAGAGCAGTTTCCAGGTCATCCAGAGTCATTGGGGGCACCTGGCGTTGTGAAATTTGTTGTTGAAGCTGGTCCCACACATGCTCAATGGGGTTCAAGTCAGGTGATACTGCTGGCCACTCCATTCTCTCTATGGTCTCCCTCTCAAGGTACTGTGTGATAACTCGAGCACGGTGAGGCCGAGCGTTGTCATCCATGAGAACAAAGTCAGGACCCACAGCTCCAGCAAACAATCTCAACTGGATGAAGGATTTCATCCCTATACCGGATGGCGTTCAGAGCTCCATTCCTGATAGCAACCAGTTCAGTGCGACCAGTCAAGGAAATCCCACCCCAAACCATCACTGAGCCCCCTCCGAAACGGTCATGTTCAGCGACCATACACTGTGCATACCGTTGTCTGGGTTCTCTCCACACATGTCTGCGACCATCATGGAAATCTAAACAGAATCTGGATTCATCAGTGAACAAAACTGGCTGCCAGTGACATCTTTGCCATCTAATGTGATTACGAGCCCATTCCAGGCGAGCTTGTCGATGACGTAGGAGTAGCCTTGGTCTCACAGCTGGCCTGCGAGCTCTAAGATTGGCTCCGTGAAGTCGGTTCCTCAAAGTCTGGGGTGTTATCTGAACATCTGTAGCAGCATTGAACTGTCTGTTGAGAGAACGTGCACTATCAAAACGATGTCTCCTGGCTAAAGTGACGATATACCGGTCTTGGCGGCGTGTTGTGGTACGTGGTCTTCCACTTCTATGCCTCTCATTGACAGTTCCAGTTGCTTGAAACCGTGTCCACAACCTGGATATCACACTTTGCGAAACACCAAGTGCAACAGCCACCTGTCTCTGTGTTTGGGCAGTTTGGATCATTCCAACTGCTTGATTTGCCTCACAAGCTCGTAAATGTCTTCTTTGCAGCATTTTGTAAAGGTGGTCCACCGTGGTCAATGTACACGTTAACCAAGGCCTCAATCAGACTCAATCAGATGTCTTCATAAAAAAATCAGTCACACCTGTGATCTCTGAAAACACTCAATTTTAGCCACCCTTCACATGTGCTGCACGCTTGCAAGTGAAAAGTGAAATTGACAACACAAGACACCTTCCATGTCTCAATGACCAATAAAAGAAGTAAACAAAAGCTGTTTTCACTTGATCTGAGCCGTTTACCAGAATATACTCAAAATATAATCCATGATCCCTAACTTTTTTTGACCAGTATACATACCTTTAGCATCTGCGTTACACAGTTGTTACCCGCATCTCTAGATGCAAGGGTTAATGCGAGCATGGGGGGGGCTTCTCATTGTTGCTGTTGTTCTTAAGACATTTTCAATAACTCTGGTTCTATTTGAGGGATCGTCTCCAAACTTGGGTGGAAGCTTGGCTGTGATGTCACAAATATGTATGCCAGTTTTGGGGTCAAACGGTAAAACGCAACAGCAAAATTTTTTTCAAAATCTACACATTTTAACAACGCTGGTTCCACCTGAGGGATCTTCTACAAACTTGAGCGTGCGCTTGCCCATTGTGTAGCAATGCGGTAGGGCAATATTTGAGATCAAAAGCTAAAGCGCAACAGCAACATTGTTTCAAAGTAGACACTTTCCCTCACAGCGTCCCGATTGAAGAATATTTAAACGATGCAAGTATTGAATAAATCTTTTTGAAATGCTTGGATCATGGAGATGGTGTTGTTCTAAGCCAGAAACAGCCTTTAACCCTCTTGTGTCAACTTAACCCTTTAATGGTCAAACTGACCAAATAACAACTCTGCTGTGGTCTTGAGACATGGCTATTTGCAAGGCCAAGAGTATTTTTGAATATTTTCCACTGCAATAACTGCCTCGGTAACAGAGTCAGTCATTCCAGTGGGAAATTTTCAAAAACTCTTCACTCGGCCTGTAGACAGACACTAATGCTAAGCATAAACTTAAATTTTCTTTACCGTTATCCCTTTGATAGTCAAACACTCGAAAAATAATTCTGGTAAATTTACAAAAAAGTCTTCTAAAATCAAAATATCTTGAAAAATATTGACCATCAGAATGTTTAATTGATATATCAAGTAGTATTTTGGGGGGTTTGAGGCACTGTTGACACAAGAGGGGTTAAGCAATGGTGTTTATAACTGCACACCAGTCTGCCATTGGCTATTGACTGTATCCTTGAACAGGTTAACCATTTTAATCATCAAACTTTCACAGAAAATTATCATTTGCTGAACAAGAGAAATTTTTTTTTGAAAATTCATCACTGGAATGACTGGCTCAGAAAAATTCAAAAAAAAAATCTGCTTCTCTTGGTTTGCAAATGAACACGTCTCAAGACAATTGTAGATGGTCTTTTTAGACACCTTGAGTGTGACATGGTTAATGGTTATGAACTTGAGCTTTAGACCGTGATAGATAATAAGAGAGATCTAAACTAAATCTGAACATATTACACTCAAATATAAAATTTTAATCTGTTAATCTACAAACCAGCCAAAAACAATGTATATTATGCTTTGAAATTGAAAAATGAGCACCTGGCAGGTATATTGCATTGATTATCTAATAAGTCATCTTAACCCTGACCACTCTGATGTCAATATTCTGTCTTTTAGTGTGTCAATAGCAAAGAAACTGGTGTACATTTTTCAACAATTTTGGTGGAAGATGTTGCTGTCTACGACAGCACCATCTCCCACCAAATTTGTTGAAAAATGAACACCAACTGAAGGAAATTTCAATTTCCCTTTCTCCGAGATCTAACAATACTTACCATTATATTGTATTGCTAGATCTCGGAGAAAGGGAAATTGACATTTCCTTCATTCTCCTACGATCAATACTTACCATTATATTACTCTTGATAACACCAGATTTAGTCGACAACCTGGTGGGAAGGGGCAAGCCACATAGCTTCTTTTGGCCTGGAGAAAGATCTTAGACTTAAACCTGACATACGGAGACCTAAAAGGACCGACAATTTAGGGACCGAATCACATTCGCATCACCGCTCCCACCCCATTTCTCCTAAAAAAGGGAGAGAACTCACGAACATGCATCTCGCCTGAAACACAAATGTGAAAGAGGGTTAACAGCTCTTGACACATATAAGTCTGGGAATGAGCGGGAATATATAAAATGACTGATCATGATATATAAACATACTAATAAAAACTGTCAAACTTGAATTACGCCATGAATTGAAGGAAATTTAAATTTTCCTTTCTCCGAGATCTAACTCACCATTCTGTTACTTCTGATATACAGCTGGCCCTGACAGCTGGCTCTAGGACTATAGACGTAGAAAGCTTTACCGACTCCTTGGAACCGGGTACTCGGCTCCCAACTGCCGAGTACCCGTCTACCATAGAGCTCATATTGTTTGCATAGCCACCAAACAAGAGAAATCCATGGCTTGCCTCCGTGGGGCTGGGAGGCTGGGTCCGTAACAGAATGATGAGTATTGTTAGATCTCGGAGAAAGGGACATTGACATTTCCTTCATTCTCCTTCGATCAATACTCACCATTCTGTTACTTCTGATATACACCAGATTTGATCAGTAACCTGGTGGGAAGGGGCAAGCCACCAATGCTACTTTTGCACCTTGGAGAAAGATTTAGACTTAAAACTTGACTAACGGAGACCTAAAAGGACCGTCAAGTTAACGGAACCGAATCACATTCGCATCACTGCCCCCCCTTTTTTCTCCTAAGAAAAGGGAGAGAACTCACGAACATGTATCTCGCCTGAAACACAAATATGCCAAGAGGGTTAACTGCTCCTTGCATATCCACATGTATTAGCCTGGGAATGAGCATGAATATATAAGATGAATGAACATGATATATAGACATAATACAAAAAACTCTCTCTATTGAATTACCTTATGATAATTGGACTTCAGACGTACCGCCTCCAACCATTCACTGGTCCGGCCATCAGTGACACAATCTGGTTGTCATCCTCTCGCTCGACCATGCCTGCTTTAGATTCTTTTCTTACCAAAGTGAAAAAAGGGTGAAGAGCAGTGTGGTCTCTTAACTATCGTCTCAAAACAGCTAAAGCGAGCGGATTGGCTGAGTCTAACACATCCCTCATATAGTAATCCGTAAATGAAGACTCAGAGTGTCATTGTGCAACGGCCATGATGTCATCTAACGGAACACCACTGTAAAGGGCGGTCGAGGCGGCTATTCCTCTAACATCGTGTGCCCTTGCGCCTTGCACCTGGTGCCCAGTCGCCATCTCATGAGTAGTCTGAATGCATTCGACTACCCAACGAGAGATAGTATCCATGGATGCGGCGCCATAAGGCTTCTTATGGCAGATCCACAGATGTCTATCGTTCGACCGTAACGAGTCAGTCCGTTTCCTGTACTTAGTCAAAGCACGGACCGGGCACCAGACACTGGCATCACGATCAAACCTTGTTAACTTCGGTATTATGATCGGTTTGCCGGGATATCTCAGATTGATTCTTTGACATAAACTCTGCTCTTGGCAGAAGACGCAGATCCTCTCCGGAGACAATAAATCGGTCCCTCTCTGCCGAAAGTGCATGGATCTCACAGCGCCTTCTAGCTGAGGAAGCTGCCAATAGAAAAACCGCGTTTAGAGTCAAATGCTTTAGACTAGCCGAACGCAACGGTTCGAAAGGGTGCTTGGCCAGTACATTAAGCACTAAAGATAGACTCCAGGCTGGAATGACTACCGGTTGTCTCGGTCGGAGATTGCTCATTCCCTTAACCATCACATTTAACTGGGCCACCTCTGGACTATCCCTGCTGGCTAGACAAGGGATAACTGATGCCAAAGCTGACTTGTATCCAGCAATTGTGACGGGAGCTAGTCCTGAAAAGAACAGCTCACAGAAAAAGTCTGCTATTTGCTGAATAGTGGATTGAAAGGTATCAATACCCTTTTCTTCACACCAGTCTGCAAATCTGTTAACCTTGTTGTTATATGACTTGAAGGTTGACCTCCTTCTCGCAGCCGCGATGAAATCAGCAGCTTGTCGAGAAAAGCCTTCCGACGTGGAACGTTGTTTGATAACATACACGCAGTCAATTTGAACATTTCGGGACGCTCGTGTAGGAAGCGTCCCTTGGCCTGGGAGATTATGTTCGGAATCTCGGGCAACTGCACTGGGTTTTCCACCAGCAGATCTAGCAGATCCGTGAACCACGCCCTGCTGGGCCAATACGGCGCTATTAGCAGGACCAGACACGGTTCCTCCCTGATCTTCACCAATACTTTCGGCAGAAGAATGGTGGGTGGGTACGCGTAAGCGTGCATCCCTCTCCAGCTTATCGCTAGAGCATCTGTATCGACGGCATTTGGATCTGAAATCAGCGAGACATAAGTCATGATTTGAGCATTTTCCCTTGTGGCGAACAAGTCCACGTTGGGTTTGCCCCAATGCTCGAAGATCCTTCGTAGAACTCGAGGATTGAGGGACCATTCTGTTGGCAGAATTCACTGTCTGCGAGACAAAGCATCTGCCAGAATGTTCAATCGCCCAGGAATGTGAGCTGCTTTCAAAACAACCGAGTAATTCCTGCACCATTGAATCAAGTGCCACTTTGATACACAGTGTGGGTGACCTGGTCCCGCCTTGGCGATTTATGTATGATACTACCGTCGAATTGTCCGACCGTATCAATATCAACTTGCCCCTGATCATCGGAAGAAACTCTTCCAACGCCAGTTCCACTGCCATCATTTCCAACAGATTGATATGCAGCTGGCTCTCCTGGAGAGTCCATGTGCCCGAGACCTGGTGTTCTCCCAGGCAGGCCCCCCACCCCTCCAGCGATGCATCCGTGTACACGGACAGCTGGGGGTGGGGTAGGTGCAGCGAAACCCCTACTAGGAGATTCTGACGCTTTTCCCACCATACAAGATGCGACATTATCGGCTCCAAAACTGGCACCAGTTTTGACAGGGGTTCTGTTCTCTGTTTCCACAGAGACATCAGATACAACTGGATAGGTCTTCGCATTAGAGCAGCGTACGGGATCACCTGCTCCATGGAGACCATCATGCCCAGCATCTGAAGAAACCGCCTCGCCTGAATGTGGTTTCCCACTTGAAAACTCTTGAGGATGGCTAACAGAGACACCACTCTGGGCTCTGACGGGTAAACCCTGCCCTCCTCGAGATCGAATCGCATCCCCAAATAAAAGAAATGTTGCGTGGGTGTCAACTCGGATTTCTCCTTGTTGACTATCCAGCCTAGATCTGAAAGTAGCTTCAGAGTCAGAGCAGTATCCACGTTCAACCTGGCTGCCGAGTCTGCTTTGATCAGCCAGTCGTCTATGTAGGTATGTAGCGCCACGTTCTCTTTTCTGAGAAACGCTGTCACCGCAAGGACCACTCTTGTGAAAACCCTTGGAGCTGTCGACAGGCCAAACGGGAGAACAATAAACTCCCATACTTGATTCTGAAACGCAAATCTCAGAAACCTGTGACAACTCCTGTTCATTGGAATGTGGAAATCAGATCGATCGACACACACCACATTCCTTTCCTCAATCCCGCCATTACCGACCTCGGCGTTTCCATCTGGAACCGAGGTGTATGGATAAACCAATTTAATGGCCTGAGATTGAGTACAGGTCTCCATCCCCCTGTGCTCTTGGGGACAAGGAACATATTTGAATAGAAGCTTGGAGTGTTCTGGTTCGCTGGTTTTATTGCTCCCTTCAGAAGCAAACCCGACACTTCGTTTTGAACGGCTTCTAACTTGTCTGGTTCCCTTGGTACGGGTGTCCAGACAGGTGCCAGACAGATTCTGCGGCGGAAAGTCCCACCACTCCGGCATGTAACCCTGGGATAACCATCCCAGGACCAGACTGTCTGACGTCACACCTCGCCAGGCCTCGACGAAACGCATGAGCCTTCCACCCACCATAGACGCCTCGACGTCTAACGGGGTTGTCCGACTCGCGGTCCACTCCCCCCCTTTCTTAACGAGAGAGAGAGAACCATTTCGGTCTTGGCTCGGCAAGTCTAACTGGCACCGCTGTTCCTGTCGCACAGGTGCGGTCCAGGCGGATACGAAGGGAGCTCTCATACCCTCAGGTACGATCCGCTCCCTTCTTTCCGCCCTTTGAGGACTTACCCTTCCCCTTGCCCTTCCCGCCTCTAGGGCGATCAGGAGCAACATTGGGGAGGGTAGGGACCTCCACAACCTTCTTCGCCGGAGGCGGCTGAGAAGACCTAGTAGAAGCAGAAGCAGCACTAAGGCTTAGCCTTCGCCTTGCTTTTGTGCTTTTTCTGCTTCGTAGGTTGCCCGGTTAGCGGCTTGGCTACAGCCCCTAGTGTGTGCGCCTGATGCACCAGCTCCAGCTGTAGATTAACCGCCAACCGATTCTGCGCGATGTTGGCAGTGTCTTCTAAGATGGCCCGCGCTTGGCCACCAAAGATGCTGGGGCCAGTAAGGGGCGTCCCAAGAAGACGCTCCCTAACGGCAGTAGCTGGACGCATATGGTCAAGGACCATCTGCCTCCTAGACTTCGTCACTCGCGCTTGCACCCTTGCCAGGCCGTCATTGACACATGAAAGCGCCACAGGTTGCACAGGGTGGCCTGCCCTCGCTTCAGCCCACACCGACTGAAGAAGGCAATAAGAATGATTGACAGCACTCATTGCTGGTAGGTGAGTACCACGCCTGGCCAGCCACACCCGTCACCGTGTCGGCTGGCGGAAAACCAACCATCACAGGACCGGTGCCCGGTACCGGAGTGGCCTCAACCACAGGCAGAGCCGCTGCCCTGGCTTGCGCCAAGCCAGACAGCTGGAGGACAGTTCCGTCCAGGACGGAATCAACCTCCATGCATGGCATCTCAGGCCGCAACAATCTCTCCTCCTCCGCCTCCTCGTCTTCAGACCCCGAAGTCGTCACTAGACGAGGAAACCGTGCCTGACGGACCGGCCATCGCTACTGGACCGCCCGGAGGTGGCCGCGGAGACAGAACCCATCAGGCCGGAGCCCGACGGGACTGCCAGGGAGGCGTATGAGACGGCCCCCTTGGTGGCCAGTCCAGAACCCTGTCCAAGGACAGGGTCCGAACCAAGCACGGGAAGAGACTGCCCTACAACTTTTGGAAGCAGGGACGACACCAGCATAGGCAGAACGCTATGTAAGAAGCCTTGCATAGCAGGACCAAATCACGCCGGCGGTGCCGTCTCCGCAACCTCTGGTTGCAGACATGGAACGCCCCCAAGGGTTGAAACGGACGCTCCACGATTTGCTTTCGGACCGCCTCACCCCGCGTCAGACCCTGCCAAGTCCTTCTGGGCAAGGAACTTGACCATCATGTCAGAGGACCACACTGCACAAATGTTACACCTACTGTCAAGATTACATTTGGTACAACGGAAACAGACATGGTCCTTGAATAGAACCCTCACAAATTTATGGAACTCATCACATGCTGACAGGGCTGGCTTGGCCTATAAATAAGCACAAACCTACAATAAGCAAGCGGAATGAAACAGGAATGGAAGGCAGACAATTAATTTTCAAATAATTTGATCATAAATTAAATGTTAAATCTCCCGCACCCCACCCCGCAACGTTATAGCAAAGATCGCATTGATTATGACGACAAGAATGAAGCGGGCAATAATACACCCATAAACTGATCCTCAAGGATGTATAACGGAACCAGGAATCATATCGCATAGCATTCGGGGTATATTTACTAATCAATATAAATTATACTCCTAACGAAGGCCAAAACGATATGTGAAGAAACAACAAAATGTAAACAAACTGTTGTAGCACACGGTAAAACCGCAGACCACACATCTAAATCAAGAATTTTGAAACCACCGATCAATGCAAACACATCGTGAAACTTGACATAATTCTAAAGTTTTCTGGTACAAAAAGTATGCAGCACCCAGAACAAGATGCACGAATTAATGAAACATTTTCTTCACCATAAAAAAATCTGAGAAACAACACGTGTGTTGCGTCACCCACTCGGATAATATGGAGAACGACGTCAGCCGATATTCGTATAGCCAACATCCAATTTCATATTACTGCAGATCGCTGTTGCGATTAAAAGGACGCGATCTATCTGGCATATTTCGTTGTCACACGTCCCAGATTCGGGGATAGAAATTGGGTCATGCGACACAGACAAAATTTTAGACATAAGTCTCCATACAGCTAGAGAATAACATGAAAAAATACAACCTGAGATTCAGAAGATCCTTCCATAAAGTGAAAACAGCTAAACTTAGGAACAGAAACACTAAGAAAACTAAGAAATATTCAAATGCAAAAAGCATGTATAGCTCTTGTTGCTATGCAAACAAGAATGAGCCTCACTGGCAGATGGGTACGCGTTTGTTGGGAACCGGGTACCCGGTTCCAGGAGCCGGTAAAGTTTTCTAAATCTAGATTCCTAGAGCAGCTAGCTAGCTAGTATTATCAAGAGTAATATAATGGTAAGTATTGATCGGAGAAAAACAGTTTGGTGGCCATCGTGGATAATTTTCCTGCCAAAACTACCAAACTAATGAAATAGGAACTTAAAAGTATTGTGTTCTCAAGAAGCACTGGATCGATTTCAACTATATTTATGAGGATGCATTCGTTAGGGCATAGAAATCCAGGTTTGTTCAAGCAGAGCTGATCAGCCAATGTGGCCAGATCTAGGGCAATGTCTGAACCAAGTTTGTTCAAGGAAACTTAATTGGTCAAATGATTCGGCAGTCATTTTAGATACCCTAGTTTTCGTGAAAATGTCTTCTCCAGAACCACTGAATGGATTGGGCTGTAATTTGGGAGATACGATTATTATCATTAATGTTTGTTCAAAGGAAGATGATAAATAAAAAACCCATGGCCACCGTGAATCAAAAAATATGTAGCATGTTTGGTGGCCCTGTTGGAATTTCAGAACATTTCTAGGAAAATCATTTAAAAGACAATTTATTAACCACTGGGCTAATTTTAATCAAACATGGCTAGGCTACACAGGAATTTGATTAGCAAATTTTTCCAGTGGTCATAATGTTTTGTTCGGGTTTGCCAGTGGCCAATAATTGCAGGTGAGCGATACAGGTCCCTTGTGCCTCCTGTTTAGATAGAGCTCGGAGGGTGTGTGGGATGGGTGGGTTGTGGGAAGGAGAAAGAAGACAGACACCCAAACGCACACACACACCTTAATTCAATATGTTCCTTCCCTTACAGAATGAGGGTAAATACATTATATTCATATTTCTTTGCTGTTTACTTAGTACTACCGTATTCGAACACACTGAATAAAGTGCTGTTGAATGTTTGGAAATAGCTAGTTACTAAGATATTGCTGACTTCCAGTCAAATTATTTAGTTACTACACGTTCACAAACCTGACTAAAGAGACCACCTTATGGAGCATCAATTACTGGTCCTTTAGCCCTCAAATTTGTTCAAGAATATTACAATTTTGTCAATGAAAACATCCATTTGTAGACAAAGAGTACACGATTTTTGAAAATTTACCACTGGAATGACTGGCTCAGTTATCAGTTTCACAAATTGTCTTCACTTGGTCCGCAAATGGACATTTTTGCAGGATCACTACAGAAGGCATTTTTGAGTGTTAAAGGGTTAAATACAGATGACCATTATGTCTATAGGATGTCTTTTAGGGGTCATATAAGATGCAAGGTGCTTAACACTTTAACACTCATATCAGCCAAAAACGGCTTCACCAGAGGTCTTGAGAAATGTTTATTTGCAGATCAAGAGAAAACTATTTTGAAAATTTACCATTGTAAACCGATAACCGAGCCAGTCAGCTCTTTGGCAAATTTTCAGAAATAGTCTTATCTTGCACCGCAAATGGACATTTTCTAGGTTAACGTATTAACCCTTTAACACTGTAGCTGATCAAAAACACCTTCTGCAGTGCGCTCTTGAGAAATGTTCATTTGCAGACCAAGAAAAGACTATTTTTGACAATTTAACCAACCCAGTCATTCCAGTTGTAAATTTTCAAAAATAATCTCTTGGTCGCCAAATAAACATTTTCTGAGAAAGTGTTTTTCTCAAATCAAATTTGTGTTAAAGACATACATAATCAACAAAGCATATCCTTGTCCTATATTCTTTTGAGAAGACCAAAAATATCATTGGTTAATTACCTTCCGTGAAAAAGCTTCACCAATGAGATTACAGAAAATCTCTTCTCAGAAGATCAAGATACACATTGATAATCTGTAAACACCTGAGACTATGTCACCGCTGCCCTATGACTAACCATAAAGTACACAAGGAAATGTGTGCACAAATCACTGATCATATATAATCATACAGATATTGCAAGATATTAAGTGTTTGTGTATTGAGCGAATCGGGTTTGTGATTTAACCCTATAATATGAAGGAATCTGATCTGTTAATCGTGAGGATATGATTGTACAGCGCTTAGAGCACGC
Organism: Chaetoderma sp. LZ-2023a; assembly: GCA_034401795.1. NCBI lineage: Eukaryota > Metazoa > Mollusca > Caudofoveata > Chaetodermatida > Chaetodermatidae > Chaetoderma > Chaetoderma sp. LZ-2023a. The sequence continues at coordinate 121,156,501 of CM067367.1, forward strand.
AATAGCATGGAGCTCAGCGCAATATAAATGCACTATCTATCTTTCATAATCAATTACATAATCTTGTTAGCTGATGTCACAATCATGATAACGCATAGCTCCATCACGAAAAGCGAATTGTATGTCTAATCATTGATTATAATTTACAATTTAGAAAACATTCTGTTGAATACTTTGAAATAAATTTGACTGGGAGTCAAATTAGTTTCAAAATATTCAACAGCTTAACGGTATAATTACCTTGAAATGCAGGAAATTTCAATTTCCCTTTCTCCGAGATCTAACAATACTCACCATTCTGTTACTTCTGATATACAGCTGGCCTTGACAGCGGCTCTAGGATTATAGACTTAGAAAGCTTTACCGACTCCTGGGAACCGGGTACTCGGCTCCCAACTGCCGAGTACCCGTTTACCATAGAGCTCATATTGTTTGCATAGCCACCAAACAAGAGAAAACTATGGCTTGCCTCCGTGGGGCTGGGAGGCTGGGTCCGTAACAGAATGGTGAGTATTGTTAGATCTCGGAGAAAGGGAAATTGAAATTTCCTGCATTCTCCTTCGATCAATACTCACCATTCTGTTACTTCTGATATACACCAGATTTGATCAGTAACCTGGTGGGAAGGGGCAAGCCATAAATGCTAATTTTGCCCCTTGGAGAAAGATTTTAGACTTCAAACTTGACTAACGGAGACCTAAAAGGACCGTCAAGTTCACGGAACCGAATCACATTCGCGTCACAGGCCCCCCCCCCCCCCTTTTTTCTCCTAAGAAAAGGGAGAGAACTAACGAACACGTATCTCGCCTGAAAACACCAATATGCCAAGAGGGTTAACTACTCCCTGCATATTCCATGTATTAGCCTGGGAATGAGCATGAATATATAAGATGAATGAACATGATACATATACATAATACAAAAAACTCTCACTTATTGAATTACCTTATGATAACAGGAATTCAGACGTACCGCCTCCAACCATTCACCGGTTCGGCCATCAGTGACACAATCTGGTTGACATCCTCTCGCCTGACCATGCCTGCTTTAGGTTCTTTTCTTACCAAAGTGAAAAAAGGGGAAAAGCAGTGTGGTCACTAACTATCGTTTCAAAACAGCTAAAGCGAGTGGATTGGCTGAGTCTGACACATCCCTGATATAGTAATCTGTGAATGAGGACTCACAGTGCCATTGTGCAACGGCCATGATGTCCTATAACGGAACACCATTGTAAAGGGCGGTCGAGGCGGCTATTCCTCTGACATTGTGCGCCCTTACTCCTTGCACCTGGTGCCCAGTCGCCATCTCGTGAGTAGTCTGAATGCGTTCGACCACCCAACGAGAGATAGTATCCATGGATGCGGCGCCATAAGACTTTTTATGGCACATCCACAGATGTCTATCGTTCGACCGTAACGAGTCAGTCCGTTTCTTGTACTTAGTCAAAGCACGGACCGGGCACCAGACACTGGCATCACGATCAAACCTAGTTAACTTCGGTATAATGATCGGTTTGCCGGGATATCTCAAAGATTGGCTCTTTGACATAACCTCTGCTCTTGGCAGAAGACGCAGACCTTCTCCAGAAACAATAAATCGGTTCCTCTCTGCCGAAAGCTCATGGATCTCACTGCGCCTTCTAGCTGAGGAAGCTGCCAATAGAAAGACCGCCTTTAGAGTCAAATGCTTTAGACTAGCCGAACGCAACGGTTCGAAAGGGTGCTTGGCCAGTACATTAAGCACTAAAGATAGACTCCAGGCTGGAATGACTACCGGTTGTCTCGGGCGGAGATTGCTCATTCCCTTCAACATCACATTTAACTGGGCCACCTCTGGACTATCCCTGTTGGCTAGACAAGGGATAACTGATGCCAAAGCTGACTTGTATCCAGCAACTGTGACGGGAGCTAGTCCTGAAAAGAACAGCTCACAGAGAAAGTCTGCTATTTGCTGAATAGTGGATTGAAATGTATCAATACCCTTTTCTTCACACCAGTCTGCAAATCTGTTAACCTTGTTGTTATATGACTTGAAGGTTGACCTCCTTCTCGCAGCCGCGATGAAATCAGCAGCCTGTCGAGAAAAGCCTTCCGACGTGGAACGTTGTTTGACAACATCCACGCAGTCAATTTGAACATTTCGGGACGCTCGTGTAGGAAGCGTCCCTTGGCCTGGGAGATTATGTTCGGAATCTCGGGCAACTGCACAGGATTTTCCACCAGCAGATCTAGAAGATCCGTGAACCACGCCCTGCTCGGCCAATACAGCGCTATTAGCAGGACCAGACACGGTTCCTCCCTGACCTTCACCAATACCTTCGGTAGAAGAATGGTGGGTGGGTACGCGTAAGCGTGCATCCCTCTCCAGCTTATCGCCAGAGCGTCTGTATCGACGGCATTTGGATCTGGAATCGGCGAGACATATGTCATGATTTGAGCATTTTCCTTTGTGGCGAACAAGTCCACGTTGGGTTTGCCCCAATGCTCGAAGATCCATCGCAGAACCGGAGGGTTGAGGGACCATTCGGTTGGCAAGATTCTCTGTCTGCGAGACAAAGCATCCGCCAGAATGTTCAATCGGCCAGGAATATGAGCTGCTTTCAAAACAACCGAGTAATTCCTGCACCATTGAATCAAGTGCCACACCCTGATGCACAGGGTGGGCGACCTGGTCCCGCCTTGGCGATTTATATATGATACTACTGTCGAATTGTCCGACCGTATCAATATCACCTTGCCCCTGATCATCGGAAGGAACTCTTCCAATGCCAGTTCCACTGCCATCATTTCCAACAGATTGATACGCAGCTGACTCTCCGGGAGAGTCCATGTGCCCGAGACCTGGTGTTCTCCCAGGCAGGCACCCCACCGTTCCAGCGATGCATCCGTGTAGACGGACAGCCGGGGGTGGGGTAGGTGCAGCGAAACCCCTAATAGGAGATTCTGACGCTGTTTCCACCAGAGAAGATGGGATATTATCGGCTCCAAAACTGGCACCAGTTTTGACAGGGGTTCTGTTCTCTGTTTCCACAGAGACATCAGATACAACTGGATAGGCCTTCGCATTAGAGCAGCGTACGGGATAACCTGCTCCATGGAGACCATCATACCCAGCATCTGAAGGAACCGCCTTGCCTGAATGTGGTTTCCCACCCGAAAACTCCTGAGGATGGCTAACAGAGACACCACTCTGGGCTCTGACGGGTAAACCATGCCCTCCTCGAAGTCGAATCGCATCCCCAAATAAACGAAATGTTGAGTGGGCGTCAACTCGGATTTCTCCTCGTTGACTATCCAGCCTAGATCTGAAAGTAACTTCAGAGTCAGAGCAGTATCCACGTTCAACCTGGCTGCCGAGTCTGCCGTGAGCAGCCAGTCGTCTATGTAGGTGTGTAGTGCCACGTTCTCTTTTCTGAGAAACGCTGTCACCGCAAGGACCACTCTTGTGAAAACCCTCGGAGCTGTCGACAGGCCGAACGGGAGAACTGTAAACTCCCATACTTGATTCTGAAACGCAAATCTCAGAAACCTGTGCCAACTCCGATTCATAGGAATGTGGAAATATGCATCTTTCAGATCGATCGATACACACCACATTCCTTTCCTCAATCCCGCCATTACCGACCTCGGCGTTTCCATCTGGAACCGAGGCGTATGGATAAACCAATTTAATGGCCTGAGATTGAGTACGGGTCTCCATCCCCCTGTGCTCTTGGGGACAAGGAACATATTTGAATAGAAGCTTGGAGTGTTCTGGTTCGCTGGTTTTATTGCTCCCTTCAGAAGCAAACCCGACACTTCGTTTTGAATGGCTTCTAACTTGTCTGGTTCCCTTGGTACGGGTGTCCAGACAGGTGCCAGACAGATTCTGCGGCGGAAAGTCCCACCACTCCGGCATGTAACCCTGGGATAACGATCCCAGGACCAGACTGTCTGACGTCACACCTCACCAGGCCTTGACGAAACGCATGAGCCTTCCACCCACCATAGACGCCTCGACGTCTAACGGGGTTGTCCGGCTCGCAGTCCGCCCCCCCCCCCCCCCTTTCTTAACGAGAGAGAGTGAGAACCATTTCGTTCTAGGCACGACGGGTATAACTGGCACCGCTGTTCCTGTCGCACAGGCGCGGTCCAGGCGGATATGAAGGGAGCTTTCGTACCCTCAGGTACGCTTCGGCCCCTTCTGTCCGCCCTTTGAGGCCTTACCCGTACCCTTCCCCTTCCCGCCCCTAGGGTGGTCAGGAGCAACATTGGGGAGGGTAGGCGCCTCTACAACCTTCCTGGGCTTCTTCGCCGGCGGCGGCTCTGAAAACCCAGCTGAAGCAGAAGTCGCAACAGGCCTGGCTTTCGCCTTGCCCTTATGCTTCTTCTGCGTCTTTGAAGGCTGTCCCGTTAGCGGTTTCCCCACAGCCCCTAGTGCGTGCGCTTGCCGCACTAGCTCTAGCTGTAGGTTTACCGCTAACCGATTCTGCGCGATACTGGCGGTGTCCTCTAAGATGGCCCGCGCTTGGCCACCGAAGATGCAAGGCCCTGTCAGGGGCGTCCCAAGAAGACGCTCCCTGACTGCTGTAGCCGGACGCATATGGTCAATGACCATTTGCCTCCTGGACTTCGTCACTCGCGCTTGCACCCTTGCCAATGCGTCCATTGACAGCACCAAGCCGTCATTAACACATGAAAGCGCCACAGGTGGCACAGGGTGGCCTGCCCCCGCTTCAGCCCACACCGACTGAAGTAGACGATAAGAGTGGTTGACAGCACTCATAGCTGCCCTCACACCCTCATCACATAGGGACAGGACTTCTTCCTGGTGTACTTGGGATTTATCCACTAGTGCCGGACCGGGGCCACCCGACCCGGCACTCTGGACTCCCAATACCCATCGATCATCCTCCGTGACCGACGGGACTACACCATACCTGTCGTATTCCCCCCGCGGAATACAACATCTTTCCCGCACCTCCCTGGAGGCCGCAGGGAGCTGACCCTTGGTCATTAGTTGTTTGCTATAAATAGCATCCAACAAATCTATGAACCGTGGATCCAGTCCCACTGACTGGATCCGGGCCGCGGGCAAAATCCCCGTCCTAATCGACGCAACCGACAGACGGGGCGCATCTTCATCGGCCGTGGCCGAAACCAGACGGGTCAACCCTGTCTAGCCATGCCAGAGCATCCGACCAATCTACCTCCGACGAAGACACTCCCGCAAACGCGTCACCCATTGACGTGCTCACGGGTCTGCCAGCCACGGCCTCCCGGCAAGGAGCCACGGCTGACACGCCAGGCACTCCGCTACCACACGGTTCCGCCGCCACCCCATGGAACACTCCGGTCCATGGGGTAGGTCCGCACGGAAAACCGTATGGACCCGTAGCAGTCGCGGAACCGTAGCCGGACACGGGCGCCAACGGCACCCCACATCCGGCTGCCGGACCAGGCGAGATAGGTGAGTACCACGCCTGGCCCGGCACACCCGTTCCCGTGACGGCTGGTGACAAACCAAGCCGCCCGGAACCGGTGCACGGTAACGGATTGCAGGAAATGTCAATTTCCCTTTCTCCGAGATCTAACAATACTCACCATTCTGTTACTTCTGATATACAGCTGGCCCTGACAGCGGCTCTAGGATTATAGACTTAGAAAGCTTTACCGACTCCTGGGAACCGGGTACCCGGCTCCCCACTGCCGAGTACCCGTTTACCATAGAGCTCATATTGTTTGCATAGCCACCAAACAAGAGAAAACTATGGCTTGCCTCCGTGGGGCTGGGAGGCTGGGTCCGTAACAGAATGGTGAGTATTGTTAGATCTCGGAGAAAGGGAAATTGACATTTCCTGCATTCTCCTTCGATCAATACTCACCATTCTGTTACTTCTGATATACACCAGATTTGATCAGTAACCTGGTGGGAAGGGGCAAGCCATACATGCTAATTTTGCCCCTTGGAGAAAGATTTTAGACTTCAAACTTGACTAACGGAGACCTAAAAGGACCGTCAAGTTCACGGAACCGAATCACATTCGCGTCACAGCACCCCCCCCCTTTTTCCTCCTAAGAAAAGGGAGAGAACTAACGAACATGTATCTCGCCTGAAACACCAATATGCCAAGAGGGTTAACTACTCCCTGCATATCGCTTGTATTAGCCTGGGAATGAGCATGAATATATAAGATGAATGAACATGATACATATACATAATACAAAAAACTCTCACTTGTTGAATTACCTTATGATAACAGGACTTCAGACGTACCGCCTACAACCATTCACCGGTTCGGCCATCAGTGACACAATCTGGTTGACATCCTCTCGCTTGACCATGCCTGCTTTAGGTTCTTTTCTTACCAAAGTGAAAAAAGGGGAAAAGCAGTGTGGTCACTAACTATCGTTTCAAAACAGCTAAAGCGAGTGGATTGGCTGAGTCTGACACATCCCTCATATAGTAATCCGTAAATGAGGACTCACAGTGCCATTGTGCAACGGCCATGATGTCCTCTAACGGAACACCATTGTAAAGGGTGGTCGAGGCGGCTATTCCTCTAACATCGTGTGCCCTTACGCCCTGCACCTGGTGCCCAGTCGCCATCTCATGAGTAGTCTGAATGCATTCGACCACCCAACGAAAGATAGTATCCATGGATGCGGCGCCATAAGGCTTTTTATGGCAGATCCACAGATGTCTATCGTTCGACCGTAACGAGTCAGTCCGTTTCTTGTACTTAGTCAAAGCACGGACCGGGCACCAGACACTGGCATCACGATCAAACCTGGTTAACTTCGGTATAATGATCGGTTTGCCGGGATATCTCAAAGATTGGTTCTTTGACATAAATTCTGCTCTTGGCAGAAGACGCAGACCTTCTCCAGAAACAATAAATCGGTTCCTCTCTGCCGAAAGCGCATGGATCTCACTGCGCCTTCTAGCTGAGGAAGCTGCCAATAGAAAGACCGCCTTTAGAGTCAAATGCTTTAGACTAGCCGAACGCAACGGTTCGAATGGGTGCTTGGCCAGTACATTAGGCACTAAAGATAGACTCCAGGCTGGAATGACTACTGGTTGTCTCGGGCGGAGATTGCTCATTCCCTTCAACATCACGTTTAACTGGGCCACCTCTGGACTATCCCTGTTGGCTAGACAAGGGATAACGGATGCCAAAGCTGACTTGTATCCAGCAATTGTGACGGGAGCTAGTCCTGTAAAGAACAGCTCATAGAGAAAGTCTGCTATTTGCTGAATAGTGGATTGAAAGGTATCAATACCCTTTTCTTCACACCAGTCTGCAAATCTGTTAACCTTGTTGTTATATGACTTGAAGGTTGACCTCCTTCTCGCAGCCGCGATGAAATCAGCAGCCTGTCGAGAAAAGCCTTCCGACGTGGAACGTTGTTTGACAACATCCACGCAGTCAATTTGAACATTTCGGGACGCTTGTGTAGGAAGCGTCCCTTGGCCTGGGAGATTATGTTCGGAATCTCGGGCAACTGCACAGGATTTTCCACCAGCAGATCTAGAAGATCCGTGAACCACGCCCTGCTCGGCCAATACGGCGCTATTAGCAGGACCAGACACGGTTCCTCCCTGACCTTCACCAATACCTTCGGTAGAAGAATGGTGGGTGGATACGCGTAAGCATGCATCCCTCTCCAGCTTATCGCCAGAGCGTCTGTATCGACGGCATTTGGATCTGGAATCGGCGAGACATATGTCATGATTTGAGCATTTTCCTTTGTGGCGAACAAGTCCACGTTGGGTTTGCCCCAATGCTCGAAGATCCGTCGCAGAACTGGAGGGTTGAGGGACCATTCTGTTGGCAGGATTCTCTGTCTGCGAGACAAAGCATCCGCCAGAATGTTCAATCGGCCAGGAATGCAGGAAATGTCAATTTCCCTTTCTCCGAGATCTAACAATACTCACCATTCTGTTACTTCTGATATACAGCTGGCCCTGACAGCGGCTCTAGGATTATAGACTTAGAAAGCTTTACCGACTCCTGGGAACCGGGTACCCGGCTCCCCACTGCCGAGTACCCGTTTACCATAGAGCTCATATTGTTTGCATAGCCACCAAACAAGAGAAAACTATGGCTTGCCTCCGTGGGGCTGGGAGGCTGGGTCCGTAACAGAATGGTGAGTATTGTTAGATCTCGGAGAAAGGGAAATTGACATTTCCTGCATTCTCCTTCGATCAATACTCACCATTCTGTTACTTCTGATATACACCAGATTTGATCAGTAACCTGGTGGGAAGGGGCAAGCCATACATGCTAATTTTGCCCCTTGGAGAAAGATTTTAGACTTCAAACTTGACTAACGGAGACCTAAAAGGACCGTCAAGTTCACGGAACCGAATCACATTCGCGTCACAGCCCCCCCCCCCCTTTTTCCTCCTAAGAAAAGGGAGAGAACTAACGAACATGTATCTCGCCTGAAACACCAATATGCCAAGAGGGTTAACTACTCCCTGCATATCGTTTGTATTAGCCTGGGAATGAGCATGAATATATAAGATGAATGAACATGATACATATACATAATACAAAAAACTCTCACTTGTTGAATTACCTTATGATAACAGGACTTCAGACGTACCGCCTACAACCATACACCGGTTCGGCCATCAGTGACACAATCTGGTTGACATCCTCTCGCTTGACCATGCCTGCTTTAGGTTCTTTTCTTACCAAAGTGAAAAAAGGGGAAAAGCAGTGTGGTCACTAACTATCGTTTCAAAACAGCTAAAGCGAGTGGATTGGCTGAGTCTGACACATCCCTCATATAGTAATCCGTAAATGAGGACTCACAGTGCCATTGTGCAACGGCCATGATGTCCTCTAACGGAACACCATTGTAAAGGGCGGTCGAGGCGGCTATTCCTCTAACATCGTGTGCCCTTACGCCCTGCACCTGGTGCCCAGTCGCCATCTCATGAGTAGTCTGAATGCATTCGACCACCCAACGAGAGATAGTATCCATGGATGCGGCGCCATAAGGCTTTTTATGGCAGATCCACAGATGTCTATCGTTCGACCGTAACGAGTCAGTCCGTTTCTTGTACTTAGTCAAAGCACGGACCAGGCACCAGACACTGGCATCACGATCAAACCTGGTTAACTTCGGTATAATGATCGGTTTGCCGGGATATCTCAAAGATTGGTTCTTTGACATAAATTCTGCTCTTGGCAGAAGACGCAGACCTTCTCCAGAAACAATAAATCGGTTCCTCTCTGCCGAAAGCGCATGGATCTCACTGCGCCTTCTAGCTGAGGAAGCTGCCAATAGAAAAACCGCCTTTAGAGTCAAATGCTTTAGACTAGCCGAACGCAACGGTTCGAATGGGTGCTTGGCCAGTACATTAAGCACTAAAGATAGACTCCAGGCTGGAATGACTACCGGTTGTCTCGGTCGGAGATTGCTCATTCCCTTCAACATCACGTTTAACTGGGCCACCTCTGGACTATCCCTGTTGGCTAGACAAGGGATAACTGATGCCAAAGCTGACTTGTATCCAGCAATTGTGACGGGAGCTAGTCCTGTAAAGAACAGCTCACAGAGAAAGTCTGCTATTTGCTGAATAGTGGATTGAAAGGTATCAATACCCTTTTCTTCACACCAGTCTGCAAATCTGTTAACCTTGTTGTTATATGACTTGAAGGTTGACCTCCTTCTCGCAGCCGCGATGAAATCAGCAGCCTGTCGAGAAAAGCCTTCCGACGTGGAACGTTGTTTGACAACATCCACGCAGTCAATTTGAACATTTCGGGACGCTCGTGTAGGAAGCGTCCCTTGGCCTGGGAGATTATGTTCGGAATCTCGGGCAACTGCACAGGATTTTCCACTAGCAGATCTAGAAGATCCGTGAACCACGCCCTGCTCGGCCAATACGGCGCTATTAGCAGGACCAGACACGGTTCCTCCCTGACCTTCACCAATACCTTCGGTAGAAGAATGGTGGGTGGATACGCGTAAGCGTGCATCCCTCTCCAGCTTATCGCCAGAGCGTCTGTATCGACGGCATTTGGATCTGGAATCGGCGAGACATATGTCATGATTTGAGCATTTTCCTTTGTGGCGAACAAGTCCACGTTGGGTTTGCCCCAATGCTCGAAGATCCGTCGTAGAACTGGAGGGTTGAGGGACCATTCTGTTGGCAGGATTCTCTGTCTGCGAGACAAAGCATCCGCCAGAATGTTCAATCGGCCAGGAATATGAGCTGCTTTCAAAACAACCGAGTAATTCCTGCACCATTGAATCAAGTGCCACACCCTGATGCACAGGGTGGGCGACCTGGTCCCTCCTTGGCGATTTATATATGATACTACAGTCGAATTGTCCGACCGTATCAATATCACCTTGCCCCTGATCATCGGAAGGAACTCTTCCAACGCCAGTTCCACTGCCATCATTTCCAACAGATTGATATGCAGCTGACTCTCCGGGAGAGTCCATGTGCCCGAGACCTGGTGTTCTCCCAGGCAGGCACCCCACCCTTCCAGCGATGCATCCGTGTAAACGGACAGCTGGGGGTGGGGTAGGTGCAGCGAAACCCCTATTAGGAGATTCTGACGCTGTTTCCACCATAGAAGATGCGATATTATCGGCTCCAAAACTGGCACCAGTTTTGACAGGGGTTCTGTTCTCTGTTTCCACAGAGACATCAGATACAACTGGATAGGTCTTCGCATTAGAGCAGCGTACGGGATAACCTGCTCCATGGAGACCATCATGCCCAGCATCTGAAGGAACCGCCTCGCCTGAATGTGGTTTCCCACTCGAAAACTCCCGAGGATGGCTAACAGAGACACCACTCTGGGCTCTGACGGGTAAACCCTGCCCTCCTCGAGGTAGAATCGCATCCCCAAATAAACGAAATGTTGAGTGGGTGTCAACTCGGATTTCTCCTCGTTGACTAACCAGCCTAGATCTGAAAGTAACTTCAGAGTCAGAGCAGTATCCACGTTCAACCTGGCTGCCGAGTCTGCCTTGAGCAGCCAGTCGTCTATGTAGGTGTGTAGCGCCACGTTCTCTTTTCTGAGAAACGCTGTCACCGCAAGGACCACTCTTGTGAAAACCCTCGGAGCTGTCGACAGGCCAAACGGGAGAACTGTAAACTCCCATACTTGATTCTGAAACGCAAATCTCAGAAACCTGTGCCAACTCCGATTGATCGGAATGTGGAAATATGCATCTTTCAGATCGATCGATACACACCACATTCCTTTCCTCAATCCCGCCATTACCGACCTCGGTGTTTCCATCTGGAACCGAGGCGTATGGATAAACCAATTTAATGGCCTGAGATTGAGTATGGGTCTCCATCCCCCCGTGCTCTTGGGGACAAGGAACATGTTTGAATAGAAGCCTGGAGTGTTCCGGTTTGCTGGTTTTATTGCTCCCTTCAGAAGCAAACCCGACACTTCCTTTTGAACGGCTTCTAACTTGTCTGGCTCCCTTGGTACGGGTGTCCAGACTGGTGCCAAAGACAGATTTTGTGGCGGAAAGTCCCACCACTCCGGCATGTAACTCTGGGATAACCATCCCAGGACCAGACTGTCTGACGTCACACCTCGCCAAGCCTCGACGAAACGCATGAGCCTTCCACCCACCATAGACGCCTCGACGTCTAACGGGGTTGTCCGGCTTGCAGTCCGCCCCCCCCCTTTCTTAACGAGAGAGAGTGAGAACCATTTCGTTCTAGGCACGACGGGTATAACTGGCACCGCTGTTCCTGTCGCACAGGTGCGGTCCAGGCGGATATGAAGGGAGCTTGCGTACCCTCAGGTACGCTTCGGCCCCTTCTGTCCGCCCTTTGAGGCCTTACCCTTGCCCTTACCACCTCTAGGGCGGTCCGGAGCAACATTGGGGAGGGTAGGCGCCTCTACAGCCTTCCTGGGTTTCTTCGCCGGCGGCGGCTCCGAAAACCCAGCCGAAACAGACGTCGCAATAGGCCTGGCTTTCGCCTTGCCCGTATGCTTTTTCTGTTTCTTTGAAGGCTGTACTGTTAGCGGCTTACCCACAGCCCCTAGTGCGTGCGCTTGCCGCACTAGCTCTAGCTGTAGATTTACCGCTAACCGATTCTGCGCAATACTGGCGGTGTCCTCTAAGATGGCCCGCGCTTGGCCACCAAAGATGCTAGGCCCTGTCAGGGGCGTCCCAAGAAGACGCTCCTTGACTGCCGTAGCCGGACGCATATGGTCAATGACCATTTGCCTCCCGGACTTCGTCACACGCGCTTGCACCCTTGCCAATGCGTCCATTGACAGCACCAAGCCGTCATTAACGCACGATAGCGCCACAGGTGGCACAGGGTGGCCTGCCCCCGCTTCAGCCCACACCGACTGAAGTAGACGATAGGAGTGATTGACAGCGCTCATGGCTGCCCTCACACCCTCATCGCATAGGGCCAGGACTTCTTCCTGGTGTACCTGGGCCTTATCCACTAGTGCCGGACCGGGACCACCCGAACCGGCACTTTGGACGCCCAGTACCCATCGGTCATCCTCCGTGACCGACGGGACTACACCATACCTGTCGTATTCACCCCGCGGAATACGGCACCTTGCCCGCACCTCCCTGGAGGCCGCAGGGAGCTGACCCTTGGTCATTAGTTGTTTGCTATAAATAGCATCCAACAAATCAATGAACCGTGGATCCAGTCCCACTGACTGGATCCGGGCCGCGGGCAAAATCCCCGTCCTAATCGACGCACGGGGCGCATCTTCATCGGCCGTGGCCGAAACAACAGACGGGTCAACTCTGGCTAGCCACGCCAGAGCATCAGACCAGTCTAACTCCGAAGAAGATACCCCCGCAAACACGTCACCCGTTGACATGCTTACGGGTCTGCCAGCCATGGCCTCCCGGCCAGGAGCCACGGCTGACACGCCAGGCACTCCGCTACCACATGGTTCCGCCGCCACCCCATGAAACACTCCGGTCCATGGGGTAGGTCCGCACGGAAAACCGTACGGACCCGTAACCGTCGCGGAACCATAGCCGGCCACGGGCGCCAACGGCACCCCATGTCCGGCTGCCGGACCAGGCGAGATAGGTGAGTACCACGCCTGGCCCGGCACACCGGTTCCCCTGACGGCTGGTGACAAACCAAGCCGCGCGGAACCGGTGCACGGTAACGGATTGGCCTCAGCCGCAGGCGGAGCCGCTGACCTGGCTTGCGCCAAACCAGACAAATGGAGGCCGGTTCCGTCCAGGACGGAATCAACCTCCATATTCTCCACCTGCGGCTTCACGGGCCGCAGCAACCTCTCCTCCTCGGCCTCATCGTCTTCAGACTCCGAAGAGCCGTCACTAGACGAATAAACCGTGGAGCCGTCCTGGCGGACGGCTCCCACACCTGACGGACCGGCCACCGCTACTGGACCACCCGGAGGTGGCCGCAGAGAGACAGAACCCGTCTGGCCGAAGCCAGACGGACCCGCCAGGGGGCCGTACGAGACGGCCCCCTCGGTAACCAGTCCAGAATCCTGTCCGAAGACAGGATCCGTACCAGGCATGGGGAGAAACTGCCCCCCAACCTTTGGTAGCAGGGACGACACCAGCGTGGGCAGAACGCTATGCAGAAAACCCTGCATAGCCGGACCAAACCACGCCGGCGGTGCCATCTCCGCCACCTCCAGCTGGGGACGTGGAGCACCCCCACCGGCCGAACCGGGCGCTCCACGATTTCCTCTCGGACCGCCTGACCCCGCGTCAGACCCAGCCAAGTCCTTCTGGGCAAGGAACTTAACCATCGTTTCGACGGACCACACTGCACAAACATTACACCTATGATCTATATTACACAGGGCACACCTAAAACAGACATGGTCCTTGAACATTACACGGACAAACTTATGGCAGTCGTCATATGATGGCGGGGCTGGCTTGGCCTATAAAATAAGCACAAACCTACAATAAACAAGCGGAACGAGACACGGATGGAAGGCAGACAATTAATTTTCAAATATTTTGACTCATAAATTAACCGTAACCTCCCGCACCCCACCCCGCCACGTTACAACAACGATCGCATTGATTATGACGACAAGAATGCGGCGGGCACAACACACCCATAATAGATCCTACAGGATGTGTAACGGCTCCAGGAATCATATCGCATAGCATTCAGGGTATATTTACTAATCAATATAAATTATACTCCTAACGAACGCAGCACGATATGTGAAGAAAACAACAAAATGTATAACAACTGCTGTCCCACACGGTAAAACCGCAGACCACGCATCTACTCAAGAATTTTGAAACCACCGATCATTGCAAACCGATCGTGATTGCATGTAAACTTGATCATTCTAAAGTTTCCGGTACCATTTTTAGTACGCAGCACCCAGAACAAGATGCGCGATTAATGAAAAAATTTTTTCTTCACATAAACATCCGAGCGACCGGGTGTGACGTCACCCGCTCGGATTCTACGGAGAACGACGTCAGCCGATATTCGTGTTAGAAATACCGTAGCAAACACCTATTTTCATATCTGCCGATCGCCTGTTGGGGTTTAAAGAAGGCGATCGTCTGGCATATATCGTTGCTAGCACACGTCCCAGATTCTATGGGGTTAGAAATTGGAACATGCGACACAACGAAATTTAGAGACCTAAGTCTTTTAACTATGGATATAAAGAACAATACAACCTGGTTATCTTGGGCGGTATTCTCCATAGTCCTTAGTTATCCTTTCAGAACACACAAACTATCACTGATTAAAGACTTAGATTCTTTTAAAAAACACTAAAATCCTTAATGCGAAAAGCATGTATTGCACTTGTTGCTATGCAAACAAGAATGAGCTCTATGGTAAACGGGTACTCGGCAGTGGGGAGCCGGGTACCCGGTTCCCAGGAGTCGGTAAAGCTTTCTAAGTCTATAATCCTAGAGCCGCTGTCAGGGCCAGCTGTATATCAGAAGTAACAGAATGGTGAGTATTGATCGAAGGAGAATATGAGCTGCTTTCAAAACAACCGAGTAATTCCTGCACCATTGAATCAAGTGCCACACCCTGATGCACAGGGTGGGCGACCTGGTCCCTCCTTGGCGATTTATATATGATACTACTGTCGAATTGTCCGACCGTATCAATATCACCTTGCCCCTGATCATCGGAAGGAACTCTTCCAACGCCAGTTCCACTGCCATCATTTCCAACAGATTGATATGCAGCTGACTCTCCGGGAGAGTCCATGTGCCCGAGACCTGGTGTTCTCCCAGGCAGGCACCCCACCCTTCCAGCGATGCATCCGTGTAAATGGACAGCTGGGGGTGGGGTAGGTGCAGCGAAACCCCTATTAGGAGATTCTGACGCTGTTTCCACCATAGAAGATGCGATATTATCGGCTCCAAAACTGGCACCAGTTTTGACAGGGGTTCTGTTCTCTGTTTCCACAGAGACATCAGATACAACTGGATAGGTCTTCGCATTAGAGCAGCGTACGGGATAACCTGCTCCATGGAGACCATCATGCCCAGCATCTGAAGGAACCGCCTCGCCTGAATGTGGTTTCCCACTCGAAAACTCCCGAGGATGGCTAACAGAGACACCAATCTGGGCTCTGACGGGTAAACCCTGCCCTCCTCGAGGTCGAATCGCATCCCCAAATAAACGAAATGTTGAGTGGGTGTCAACTCGGATTTCTCCTCGTTGACTATCCAGCCTAGATCTGAAAGTAACTTCAGAGTCAGAGCAGTATCCACGTTCAACCTGGCTGCCGAGTCTGCCGTGAGCAGCCAGTCGTCTATGTAGGTGTGTAGCGCCACGATCTCTTTTCTGAGAAACGCTGTCACCGCAAGGACCACTCTTGTGAAAACCCTCGGAGCTGTCGACAGGCCAAACGGGAGAACTGTAAACTCCCATACTTGATTCTGAAACGCAAATCTCAGAAACCTGTGCCAACTCCGATTGATCGGAATGTGGAAATATGCATCTTTCAGATCGATCGATACACACCACATTCCTTTCCTCAATCCCGCCATTACCGACCTCGGTGTTTCCATCTAGAACCGAGGCGTATGGATAAACCAATTTAATGGCCTGAGATTGAGTATGGGTCTCCATCTCCCCGTGCTCTTGGGGACAAGGAACATGTTTGAATAGAAGCCTGGAGTGTTCCGGTTTGCTGGTTTTATTGCTCCCTTCAGAAGCAAACCCGACACTTCCTTTTGAACGGCTTCTAACTTGTCTGGCTCCCTTGGTACGGGTGTCCAGACTGGTGCCAAAGACAGATTTTGTGGCGGAAAGTCCCACCACTCCGGCATGTAACCCTGGGATAACCATCCCAGGACCAGACTGTCTGACGTCACACCTCGCCAAACCTCGACGAAACGCATGAGCCTTCCACCCACCATAGACGCCTCGACGTCTAACGGGGTTGTCCGGCTCGCAGTCCGCACCCCCCCCCCCCCTTTCTTAACGAGAGAGAGTGAGAACCATTTCGTTCTAGGTACGACGGGTATAACTGGCACCGCTGTTCCTGTCGCACAGGTGCGGTCCAGGCGGATATGAAGGGAGCTTGCGTACCCTCAGGTACGCTTCGGCCCCTTCTGTCCGCCCTTTGAGGCCTTACCCTTACCCTTACCCTTCCCCTTGCCCTTACCACCTCTAGGGCGGTCAGGAGCAACATTGGGGAGGGTAGGCGCCTCTACAGCCTTCCTGGGTTTCTTCGCCGGCGGCGGCTCCGAGAACCCAGCCGAAACAGACATCGCAATAGGCCTGGCTTTCGCCTTGCCCTTATGCTTTTTCTGTTTCTTTGAAGGCTGTCCGGTTAGCGGCTTGCCCACAGCCCCTAGTGCGTGCGCTTGCCGCACCAGCTCTAGCTGTAGATTTACCGCTAACCGATTCTGCGCAATACTGGCAGTGTCCTCTAAGATGGCCCGCGCTTGGCCACCAAAGATGCTAGGCCCTGTCAGGGGCGTCCCAAGAAGACGCTCCCTGACTGCCGTAGCCGGACGCATATGGTCAATGACCATTTGCCTCCTGGACTTCGTCACACGCGCTTGCACCCTTGCCAATGCGTCCATTGACAGCACCAAGCCGTCATTAACGCACGATAGCGCCACAGGTGGCACAGGGTGGCCTGCCCCCGCTTCAGCCCACACCGACTGAAGTAGACGATAGGAGTGATTGACAGCGCTCATGGCTGCCCTCACACCCTCATCGCATAGGGCCAGGACTTCTTCCTGGTGTACCTGGGCCTTATCCACTAGTGCCGGACCGGGACCACCCGACCCGGCACTCTGGACGCCCAGTACCCATCGGTCATCCTCCGTGACCAACGGGACTACACCATACCTGTCGTATTCACCCCGCGGAATACGACACCTTGCCCGCACCTCCCTGGAGGCCGCAGGGAGCTGACCCTTGGTCATTAGTTGTTTACTATAAATAGCATCCAACAAATCAATGAACCGTGGA
This sequence comes from Chaetoderma sp. LZ-2023a, assembly GCA_034401795.1. Lineage (NCBI taxonomy): Eukaryota > Metazoa > Mollusca > Caudofoveata > Chaetodermatida > Chaetodermatidae > Chaetoderma > Chaetoderma sp. LZ-2023a. The sequence continues at coordinate 121,173,928 of CM067367.1, forward strand.
TCCAGTCCCACTGACTGGATACGGGCCGCGGGCAAAATCCCCGTCCTAATCGACGCAACCGACGGACGGGGCGCATCTTCATCGGCCGTGGCCGAAACCACAGACGGGTCCACTCTGGCTAGCCACGCCAGAGCATCAGACCAATCTACCTCCGAAGAAGATACCCCCGCAAACACGTCACCCATTGACGTGCTCACGGGTCTGCCAGCCACGGCCTCCCGGCAAGGAGCCACGGCTGACACGCCAGGCACTCCGCTACCACACGGTTCCGCCGCCACCCCATGGAACACTCCGGTCCATGGGGTAGGTCCGCACGGAAAACCGTACAGACCTGTAGCAGTCGCGGAACCGTAGCCGGACACGGGCGCCAACGGCACCCCACGTCCGGCTGCCGGACCAGCGAGATAGGTGAGTACCACGCCTGGCCCGGCACACCCGTTCCCGTGACGGCTGGTGACAAAGCAAGCCGCCCGGAACCGGTGCACGGTAACGGATTGGCCTCAGCCGCAGGCAGAGCCGCTGACCTGGCTTGCGCCAAACCAGACAAATGGAGGCCGGTTCCGTCCAGGACGGAATCAACCTCCATATTCTCCACCTGCGGCTTCACGGGCCGCAGCAACCTCTCCTCCTCGTCTTCAGACTCCGAAGAGCCGTCACTAGACGGCTCCCACACCTGACGGACCGGCCACCGCTACTGGACCACCCGGAGGTGGCCGCAGAGAGACACAACCCGTCGGGCCGAAGCCAGACGGGACCGCCAGGGGGCCGTACGAGACGGCCCTCTCGGTAACCAGTCCAGAATCCTGTCCGAGGACAGGATCCGTACCAGGCATGGGGAGAAACTGCCCCCCAACCTTTGGTAGCAGGGACGACACCAGCGTGGGCAGAACGCTATACAGAAAACCCTGCATAGCCGGACCAAACCACGCCGGCGGTGCCATCTCCGCCACCTCCAGCTGGGGACGTGGAGCACCCCCACCGGCCGACCCGTGCGCTACACGATTTCGTCTCGGACCGCCTGACCCCGCGTCAGACCCAGCCAAGTCCTTCTAGGCAAGGAACTTAACCATCATTTCGACGGACCACACTGCACAAACATTACACCTATGATCTAGATTACACAGGGAACACCTAAAACAAGCATGGTCCTTGAACATTACACGGACAAATTTATGGCATTCGTCACATGATGGCGGGGCTGGCTTGGCCTATAAAATAAGCACAAACCTACAATAAACAAGCGGAACGAGACCCGGATGGAAGGCAGACAATTAATTTTCAAATAATTTTGACTCATAAATTAACCGTAACCTCCCCGCACCCCACCCCACTACAACGATCGCATTGATTATGACGACAAGAACGCGGCGGGCATCAACACACCCATATTAGATCCTCCAGGATGTGTAACGGCTCCAGGAATCATATCGCATAGCATTCGGGGTATATTTACTAATCAATATAAATTATACTCCTAACGAAAGCATCACGATATGTGAAGAAAACAACAAAATGTATAACAAACTGCTGTATCACACGGTAAAACCGCAGACCACGCATCTACTCAAGAATTTTGAAACCACCGATCATTGCAAACCGATCGTGATCGCACGTAAACTTGATCATTCTAAAGTTTCCGGTACCATTTTTAGTACGCAGCACCCAGAATAAGATGCGCGAATTAATGAAAAATTTTTTCTTCACATAAACATCCGAGCGACCGGGTGTGCCGTCACCCGCTCGGATTCTACGGAGAACGACGTCAGCCGATATTCGTGTTAGAAATACCGTAGCAAACACCTATTTTCATATCTGCCGATCGCCTGTTGGGGTTTAAAGAAGGCGATCGTCTGGCATATATCGTTGCTAGCACACGTCCCAGATTCTATGGGGTCAGAAATTGGAACATGCGACACAACGAAATTTAGAGACCTAAGTCTTTTAACTATGGAAAATAAAGAACGATACAACCTGGTTATCTTCAGCGGTATGCTCCATAGTCCTTAGTTAATCCTTTCACGAACACACAAACTATCACAAATTAAAGACTTAGATCTTTTGTTTCACAAAAAACCCACTAAAATCCTTAATGCAAAAAGCATGTATTGCTCTTGTTGCTATGCAAACAAGAATGAGCTCTATGGTAAACGGGTACTCGGCAGTTGGGAGCCGAGTACCCGGTTCCCAGGAGTCGGTAAAGCTTTCTAAGTCTATAATCCTAGAGCCGCTGTCAGGGCCAGCTGTATATCAGAAGTAACAGAATGGTGAGTATTGATCGAAGGAGAAGGATATTTCTCGAGAGCACTGAAGACAATTCTTGGCAAGCTTAATCATAACTTACTTGCTACAAGTGACCACGTTAACTTTGAGAAGGGTGGCGGTTGATACTGCAGAGGGTGTTACTGTCAGAGCATTCCCCCTTTTGACACCAAAACTCTTAATCATCAGCCATAAAGATCTAAAACAGTACAGCTAAGAAATAAGATGTTTCCAAAACGGAACAAGAGGCCCAAGGGCTTGTGGCGCTCACCTGGACGATTAGCATTTGAACCATTTGCATTTAAATAGACATGATGGATTATTTTCGGAAAACCCAAGATGGTCACAAAGGAAATTTACCAATCAAAATTCTCATTTGATTTCTTGAAGCCTATCATAATAGGGCCGTTCGACCCAAATGTGTTTGATATCGAGACATAGTAGTAGTGGTAGCGATTTAAAGGCCAATCCAAGGTGGCTGCTGAAAAAACAATGACCAATCAAAATTCTGTATACATGTTCAGAAGCCCACACCCATAGTACCCTTTCAGCCAAATTAGATTGAAATCTGCCAAGCAGTTAATGAGGAGATATGTTTTGACAATTTCCAGTAATTTCTTTTAATAGAAAAAAATTTTACCAATCAAAAATTTGAAGAGGTTCTAGACCCTACCTCCATAGAATCATTCTAGCCAAATTTGCGTGAAATCTGTCAAGAAGCTAAAGAAGAGATACGTTTTGACACTTTCTGGTATTTTATTTTACAAAATCTAAGATTTTCACCAAAAGAAAGGACTAATCAAAAATCTGAATACAATTTCTAGAGCCTACCACTACATGATCCCTGCAGAAAAATTTAGTTGAAATCGGGGGAAAAAATGCTAAGGAGAAGATGATGCACTTTGACTTTCCACAATTTTTTTTTTTACAAAATCTAAGATTTTCACCCCAAAAATGGACCAATCACAAATTTGAATAGACAATCTAAAACCCACGTCCATAGAATGCTTCAAAGCAAATTTGGCTGAAATCTCTCAAGAAGCTAAAGAGATGTGTTTTGACACTCAGGTAAATTATTATAAAACAAGATTTTTGACCCCAAAATTGAAAAATAAAAAATCTGAATATAAGTTCTAGAGCTCCATAGGATCCTTCTAGCCAAATTAAGATTTTCATCACAAAGAATGACCAATCAAAAATCTGAATAGAATTCTAGAGCCTACTGCTATATGATCATTTCAGGAGTTTTTTTGAAATCCGTCAAGAAGCTACTTACCAGTAGGACGAGATGCATTTTGACACTTTCGGGTAAATTTGTTTACAAAATCTACGATTTTAACTTTAAAAAATTGATCAATCAAAAATTTGAATAGAGGATCTAGAACCTATGTCCAAGGATGATTCAAGCCAAATTTGGTTGAAATCTCTCAAGAAGCTATGGAGATGTGCTTTGACACTAAAGATTTTCACCCCAAAAATGACCAATCAAAAATCTGAATACAAGTTCTAGAGTCTACCACTATATGATACCCCTCCAGAAATCTAGTTGAAATCTGTAAAAAAAAAAAAGAAGAAAAAAAAGGCTTAAGGAGATGCATTCTGACCCCTTCCGGTAAATTTTTTACAAAATCTAAGATTTTCACCCAAAATATTGATCAATCAAAAATGTGAATACTGTTCTAGAGCCTACCTCCATACGCTCTTTCAAACAAAATTTGCCTGAAAACCGCTAAGAAGCGTAGGAGGAAAGATTTTCACCCAAAACATGATCAATCAAAAATTTGAATAAAAGTTCTAGCGCCTACCTCGATAGGATCCTTCTAGTCAAATTTGATTTAAATCTGCCAATAAAATGTACTGTTGAATATTTTGGACTTAATTTGACTGGAAGCTTTTTTCGTTTCCCTATGCAGCAATAGTTTTCATGATAATAACAACGTAGTCAGATTTTAAAAACTTGTGTATGAGGTTTTAGCCTGACGCTTGGTTTCAGTGTGAGACCAAAAGTCTGCAATGGTTTTCAATCAAATAAAGTCCAAAATATTCACCAGACATTCCTTATATCTCGTTCAAAATTGTACTAACTAATGTGTTTCTGATTCCATTTTGGAGCTGTGTCAACTTATTTCTGAGCTGTACCGCATCCATACTTGTTTTCCTTCTTACATTAACCCCTTAACCATCGAATTTGTTCCAAAAAGATTTCAATTTTCTCATATAAAATGTCCATTTGCCGATCAAGAGACTATTTTTGAAAATTTACCACTGGAATGACTGGCTCGATTATCGAGCCAGTCATTCCAGTGGTATATTTTCAAAAATACTCTTCTCTTGGTCTGCAAATGGATATTTCTCAAGAACACTGCAGAAGCCGTTTTTGACTGATATGTGTTAAGGGTTAAAGGAGGCTACTGTGTACTAACATGTCATTCATGAGGCAGTCAACACATTAACCACCAAATGATCAAACAAACCAAAACGGCTTCTGCAATGGTCTTAAGAAATTTCCATTTGCCAAGATATTTTTCGAAATTTACCAGTGCAAAGGCTGGTTGGTTCACTATTAATCGAGCCGGTAATCTGTGGTAAAATTTCAAAAATATTCAACCTGTGGCATGCAAATGACCACAGATAAGCAAAAAATAGATTTTTTTGACTAATATTGACCATTAAGTTTAGGATCAGTTACACTGAGGGACGACTCATAATACACAGGAGCACCAGCTGTCGTGCATCCCACATGCAACAACAGCTGCACTGGACATACTATATGATATAATGGCAAATCAATGTCTCTCTGTTATACAGGAGCAAATGTAAGAGCAGAGCGATATCCTCAATGGTCAGGTAACCAATGTATGAATCTGCTCTATCGATCAAGTATATGATGTCATAATCAATGACGGCACATTTAGACTAACGTCATAATCATAATTGACAGAAATATTCTGTCATGATGCTGGAATAGTCCATCAAGTGTACGAATTGTATGTCTTTGATGGATTTACTATTTAAATCTTGAAACTAATTTGACTGCGTGTTGTTGCTGCCATATGCATCATGAGCGGGACTAAACATTTTTGGAAATATATAGTTGAATATTTTGAATATAATTGCTGTCTTTCCGGTAGTCAACATTTTCTTGCATAACATTCAAAATTTTTTTGTTTTACTTTAGCAACATGTTAACTTATTTATTTATGAGACGAACAATATCTGAATTCTCTTATCAGCCGGTCAGTTTTCAAATATTTTTGGAAATATAAAACGGAAATTTCTGCATTGCTCTGTATCCTACCAACATAGGGACCATCCAGCCAATTTGGTTGAAATTGGGCTCATTTGGCTAAACTCTTGGAATCCAAGAAGTCTGTAATCCAAACGTAAAATTTATCAATCAAATTTCTATATTACACACGTACTGAACCTACCAGCCCTGGGTTATTCAAGCCAAGTTCACCAGAGATTGGTCTAGCAGTTAATGAGCAGGCTTTTACTACTTATCGGATATAGTAGGATAATACAATATGGCTGCCAGAAAAGGTGACCAATTAAATTTCTAAGATCTGTTATGTCAGGTACGACAAGTTAGGCTAAGATCGGGTCATATTTAGTTGTGTTGTGTGACCTGTCCATCCGTCCGTCACATTTTGACAAAGCTACCCATGCCGCAGCTATAGGGTGTCACACTTGCCTACCTATGAAATGTTAGTATCTCAATTTCAACATAACTATCATAACAAGAGGCCCAAGGGCCTTAACGGTCACCTGGACCATTAGCATTTAACAAGCGGTTAATGAGGAGTAGCGTTGTAAAGGATTTCCCGCCATTCCAGCTGAATTTGGTTTAAATTGGCCAGGCGGTTAATGAGTAGTCTTTTAACTGATTTCCAGAAAATCCACTCAAGGGACCTTCCACCTGACATGGTTCAGTTTGGTTGAAATCGGCTAATGAAAATCCAAGATGGCTGCCACAAAAATTGATCAGTCAAAATTCTGTATACAAGTTCTAGAGCATACCACTCTAGGGTCCTTCAGCTGAGGTTGCGTGATATCGGCCAAGTGGTTAATGAAGTATAGCCGCATAACTGATTTCCCACAATATTCGGCTGCCAGGAAACACAGACCGATCACAAATCTGTATACAAGATTTGAAACCTACCAGACTAGAATTCTCCCAGCTAAGTCCGGTTGAAATTACCCAAGCAGATAATCAGTAGTGCATTAAATGATTCCCCGCCATTATTCGGAATATTCAAGATGGCCACCGAAAAAGGACCAATCAAAATTCTGCATACAGGCTCCGAAACCTACCACTCTAGGGTCTTCCCATCCAAGTTTGCTTGAAATCGGTTAAGCGGTTAATGAGTACAGGCTTTTAACCGACTTCCAGAAATTTTTGGAAAATCCAAGATGGCTGCCAGAAATATTGACGAATCAAAATTCTCGTTAGAAGTGTTGAAGCCTACTAGTATAGAATTAGTCCACCCAAGTTTCGTTGAAGTTGGGTAATTTATATTAGAAGAGTAGTAGTGATCAATAAAATCTCCTGGGAGACAGAGTACGGGATCATTTTACTGATCTCTCTGGGTGGGCTTATTTCAAGGCCTGGAAAGTTTTCAAAACTAACATTGGTTAGAATGCTTAACCCTGTAAATTTCACAGAGCAGAAATGACAAATACGAGAATGCTTTATGATGTACAATGTAAAGTATACAGCATAGATAATTCTCAACACTAATCCTCAAGTTTTTTTTTATTTCAATTTTCTCATAGAAAATGACCATTTACAGACCAACTACTTTTTTTTTAATTTACCGATGGAATGAATGGCTTGGTCATCGACCCAGTCATTCTAATAGCAGATTTTTCCAAATTACCCTTCTCTTAGTCTGCAAACGGTCTTTCTCTGGACCTGCTGAATATTTTGAAAACAATTTGACTGAAAGTTGTTGGTGGCTTAACAACCAACAACTTTCAAGCAAATTGTTTTCAAAATATTCAGCTGGTCCAACTAGTTAAATACTACCTACTGCTTCTGACCATTCAGAATGAAAAGGGTTAATCCTTTAATGGTCAAATTTTGTGAAGAAAATATAAAAGTGTTCTTATTCAATGTCCATTTTCAGACCAATAAGACTATTCTTGAAAATTTACCGTTGGCATTCCAGTAGCAGATTTTTCAAGATTACCATTCTCCTAGACTGCAAATGGACTTTTTTGGCCATCTTGAGTGATAAAGGGCTATGGACTTATGGCAGCAATAGATTCCAGTCACATTTGTTATATTCAACAGTTGTTTTGAAAGTGAGATAGTGGCACTTAATGGGTTAATATCTCAAAATACTGGAAGTCAAACATTCCGGCTTAAAGGACTGAATAGATAGAATGTAACTTTAATAATCAGTCTGATATATAGTTTATATTCACACAACTGACACAAATGCCTGTACAATATCTCAGATTAACTTTAGACTGTAAATTTTAACAGTAACTTTAAATTCAGGTACCAGTTTTTAACATCTTATTTTATGTACATGCATTAGATATCTTTAATGAACGATGTTACAGTAACCTTATTGATGAATAACAGTTGATCTAACATAAAAATCCAGATACAAAGCAGAATTTACAGGTGTATATATCTGGGTACATGTTATATACACACACTACATGATACACGTTTACTACTATTGGGAGAAGAGCATAAAACAATAAGTAGGTTAAACAGAGTAATTTGAATGTAAATAATAAATAGTATGCTATGGCATTTCACATCTAATGATGTGGGAAACTTTGTTGCTGATAAAACTTCCAAATTATTTAAAAAGCAACAAGCATATATATACATTGAATAAGCTTTTCTTACTCGACTGTTCAGGAATGGAGATTGAATTTAAAAGACGAGAAAAGCTGTGTTGTGCCAGCGATTGCACAAACAATAGATTTACTACTAGACATACTTCAAATATCACAAACTGGTCAAAATATTACAAAATGAAAAACATAGATCTCATGGTTAAATATTCATTTGCTGATTGAATAAATCTTACAGCTGAATAATAATTTATTATTTATGACATATCAAATTTTTGTCGAATTTCGCACAAAATAGTTTATGGATGATGCTGACATGCCCATTGTGTTGTGGCTCGGTCACACTGAAGAATTACATGAATTAACCACGACCCCCGGTAGCTGCAGCTGTGGTACTGGACTGTGCAACAACTTGCGCTTTCTGCTTAAGCATTGTCCAATCAAATGTGTAGTCATACTGATAGTTCAATGTACGAAACAGAATACGGAAAAGCTGGCGAAGGTACATGTAATCCGGTGCCTCCTCAAAACGTAGACCGCGACAATAGTTCAAGTACATGGCAAACTCTGCTGGAAAACCTTTGCACAGAACCTCAACTGGTGTGGACATTTTCTTTTCACTGATTTTTTCATACTTCTGCTTCTTAGTAGCAGCTTTCAGCCCTTGCCATGGCAAAGTTCCACGATTAAAGTACATCAGAACATAACCAAGTGATTCCATATCATCACGACGACTCTGTTCTATACCGAGATGGGCATTTATACTGGCATAACGTGCAGTTCCTGTCAGGTTCTTATCTTCACGGTAAGCAATATGCTGACGCGTACGTCCATCACGATATTTTTTGGCCAGTCCATAATCAATGAGAAACACTTTGTTGCAATGACGTCCAATACCCATGAGGAAATTATCAGGTTTTATGTCTCTGTGAATGAAATTTCTGTTATGAACATATTCAATGCGACCAATCATCTGGTCAGCTACCATTAGAACAGTTTTCATTGTAAAACGCCTAGAGCAGAAGTTGAACAGATCTTCCAGGCTTGGTCCCAAAAGATCCAAGACCAATATATTATAGTCTTTTTCCTGTCCATACCAACGAATATGTGGGATTCCTACACCACCTTGTAGGATCTTGTAAAGTTTACTTTCATATAGAAGCTGTGGGTGGCGAGCTTTGATTGATTCTAATTTTACTGCCACCTCTTCGCCATTTGTTATGTTTATTCCCAAGTAAATGTCACCGAAGGAACCACTTCCGATTTTTCTCACTAACCGATATTTTCCACCAACTAAGAACTCGTTCTTACCCGTTCCGGATTTGTCGCCCGGTGTATCCATGGTGTGAGATACGTTAGAGTTCACATACAGGCTTAATTTAAGCTAAAAATCTCCTGAAAATTTATGCGACTTTCTTTATGGAACCGGTTGCCATCTTGGGTGGTTGCGGCGCAATAGGATTTTCCCACAATGCATTGAGCCTTCCCAGAATTCCCTTGACAACACTAAAGTACGCATGTGTGGTAAAAACCGGAAATAAACTTCTGGACGACTGCCACAAAAAGCTAGTGTCAAAAGCCTTTGTGGAAATGCGCCGCTGTGAATCAATATGCTGGGAATGATCAACTGACAGATGTTGCACTGTGCACTGACTGTTATTGCTAGTATTTCGACGTCTCTTGCTAAATATTAAGCGCTGACGCCATGACGATGAACATGTTGAAAGGACACTTCCAGTTTCCGAGACAGGAATCTCTCGTCTTACCGGACATCCAAAATCCGTTCTCGCACCGTTTACACCTTGATGCTTTTGACTTGATGAAGGTATATTGCTCAATGTCATTGCGTTAGATTTAACTGATAATTGTAAAATGCTACTGAACATAAATCTATTCAGTTTTCGTGGTATTTCTATTTTCGTGGTATCAATAAACTTCCATTTCCTCATAATGATATTTACTTGACTATGACAATCTTTGTTTGGATTTCATAACACTTCAAAAGTAAAATCTTTTGCAGTGGAGCAAATTTCAATTGTAGACATAACTAATATTTGAGTGTTTACAATTGTTGCGAGCTACGCACATGTGGAAGTCATTTTCCGTAATCTCTCCCCTTTTTTTTGCCTGACTGGAAAAGGAGATACCGCAAGCAGAAGTGATCACGTTGCTGGCCGGACATCGGCAATACCGTGAATAACATACCTACTCCATGTGCAGAGGATACTAATAATAACGAGACATGGGACAAACTGGATTGTTAAAGCTGCGTAATGTGGTCACGTATCTACCTGAGGCCTGGTAATTTTAATTCACCTAAATACTAGAGAAATAAATTGGCTATTAATAAGATTAATTCCATTATATATGTGTTTATTATAGTAATAGTATCCACCTTATAGGAGGTTTTACGGAATTCCCTTATGACGTCATTTTCATGCGTGCGCAGATAACTGGCCATCCAGCGTACGGCCAGCTGATCACTGTTTTCTTAGTAAACAACATTACACTGCCGTGTTTGATGCATCTAAAAGCCATGAAAATTGCAATTTTGTGTCAGCTCTACCGGTAAAGTTGGCCGAATTGACAATTCTAACATCAAATACTATTTTACTGTGCATTTTTAGAAATATATTATTGATTCTATGCACATTAGAAGGCAAAATACTACCGTGATGATATGTCAGAAACGCCCCCACACCATCAGTGCATGTGGATCCTGGTAGGCTATACTACCAATACAAGCGGCTGCCCAATAGATGTTTACGAATGCAGCCAATATATATATATATATATATATATATATATATATATATATATATATATATATGCCCTACTGTCGTAATGATTATCCATGTGTGCATAGGCGAAGAGAGGGAAGGTGGGGGGGGGGGGGGTTTAGGCGTGTACGTGTCTGTCTGTGTGAGTTAACCCCCCCCCCCCCCCATATTTAGGTTGGCTTTGCACCCCCTCCCCACCCAAACCCACCCTTAGATTTGTGGGTGGTGGAGGGTGGTGGTGGTGGGCACCCACAATTCCCACCAGTAAAAACACTGATTAATTTCAATTTGATTATGAATTAAGTAATCAATATGCAGGAAATTACTTCTCAGAGCATTTCATTTTCCAATTATTGTAGGGGAAGGGGCAAGAAAACCATCCCTACCCCCACCACCATTGGGAACCCCACCCAGACCATATAACTGCTATGTTGGATACACCCCATAATAGAATCTTAAATCCACCATGCCACGTTGGTGAATTTATTATTAAACTCTCCAGACTTATGAGTGTTATTTTCACAAATTGTGTGTTTTGTGGGGTTAGTGACATAAACAGAGGGTGGGGGTAGGGAGCATTAGACCCCTAGATGTTGTGTGGAGGGGTAGAGGGAGGGTGGTGCTTAATACAATTTCTTTTCCTGGCAGCAACCTTGAGAATGTTTTATAGTCAGTAAATAAAATAATACTAAATGCGGTCATACTCAGATAGTTGATCAGGACAGTATATTTTAATATTCAACTGGAAAAACATCTGAAATTTACAGAGTGAACATGGTGAGGCCATCTGCAGGGGACCAGTGGCTGTGGGGCCTGGCTCTAGGGCTATCTGTTCAGCGTTATCCCTTTAATGGTGAGGATTGGTAAATGATATTTGAATTTTTGCTTAGTGAATGGCCATTTGTAGATCAAGGGAAGATTTTTTTACTTTACTTTACTGCCCCAGTAACAAAGTCAGCCATTCATTTTTCAAAAAGTAATCTTCCCTTGGCTTACAAATGGACATCTTCCAAGATATACCACTACACAAACAATTTTTGGCAAAGATGACAATTTCCCCATTAAAGGTCAAATTTCATTAAGAAAATCTCCCTTTTTTTCACACAAAATGTACATTTACACTTTGGAGTTCAAAAGAAGGCAATTTTTAAGATTTACAACTGAAATGGCTGGCTTGATTATGGAGCCAGGCATCTCAAGATCAATACAAATGCTGGTTTTGGACAATTTGGCCTTTAGAGGGTCGAAACCTACTCACTTTGTTATATATTACATATGTTATACTATGTTAAGAGACAAAACTGTTGATAAAATTATATAAAATGATTGAAAAGAAATTGAGAATTAGTCATTCTTGGCGCAAAGTAATTTCAATTAGCAATTCCAATTCCTAAAAATTTACCAACTTATCCAATGGGGTAATTGAATTAGTAAACTTCCAATTACCACCAGTCCTGGTCATTGTTAAATTGAATCTGCTATCTAGAACCTATAAATTTCCCTGTATGAGTGGCGTTACACCCCTGTCTATCAGGAACTTGCTTCCACATATCTAATTTTCAGCAATTCCTGAGTGAATAATGCATGGCTAGATACTCGTACACCACAGGTCTACTCCACTCCTATTTAAAAGACAAATTGGTTTCTATGCTTGGGCAGATGTGGGGGGGGGGGGGGCAAACAAATGTTCAGCAATGCTTTAATATGGAGTGAGTGATTCAACACTGGCAATGCTACCTAATTTATCTGAACCAATTCATGGCATGGCACTTGCAGATGCACATATCTGATTATCAAATGCCAAAACATTTGGTAGAACTTGCACTGTTTACATAAGCTGAGATAAACATTGATTGTTCTTTCTATACTATCTATTTTATCAAGCATATCTCATCAGTCACCCATATATTAAATGATGTAATTATTTAAATAATTTTGTTATTAAATGTAGATTGTTAATGCAGAATTTGAAGTGGATGTGAGGCTGTACATGGTTGGTTCTCAGTTATTTTAACTACATACACATACTTTATGCAATAGCAGTTGGTATCATGTCTTGAGGCCCAATAAAATAATAACCCAATCACATGCCTCTAGCAATTGAGGTAGGTAAATGTAGAGAATTATTTTTCATGGTGAAGGTTAGGGTTTCTTTTACTATGTTTTTGCTAAGCACAGCAAAATAAAGATAGGAAAATAATAAAACTATGAAAATTCAATAAATTTTACAATCAGTCCAGTCTTATGTAGAAATATAAATATTGCAATATTTTTGGGAGCAGGTAAATTGTATCCATTGTTGCAGGTACATGTAGGTAATGAATCATAGACATCCATATGCTTTAACCCTTAAGGGCATGTAGCTATTCATTAACCATTTATCCCGCTGAATTCCCCATGTCTCATTTTCAGTGCTACCATCCAGGAAAACTATTGAATATTTTGAAATTAATTTGACTGGCAGGTGTTGCTGCCTTAGGCAGCAATGGCTTCCAGTCAAATTAATTTAAGAATATTCAACAGAATAAGTTTTATATCATAAAGAATGTAATTTTTCAGGGATTTGTTTGTGAAATGGTTAATTAAATACACAATTAAACATGATCAGCATATATTCAAAGTTAGTTAAGCTTATTTACTTTATGCATATAGTAACAGTGACTTCCTCTTACAATCAGTGGGGTTGCCCTTAGCTGGCCTTTCACTTGAAACGCAGGAGAAAGCTTCTTTCTCCTTCGATCAATACTCACCATTCTGTTACTTCTGATATACAGCTGGCCTTGACAGCGGCTCTAGGATTATAGACTTAGAAAGCTTTACCGACTCCTGGGAACCGGGTACTCGGCTCCCAACTGCCGAGTACCCGTTTACCATAGAGCTCATTCTTGTTTGCATAGCAACAAGAGCAATACATGCTTTTTGCAGGAGAAGATTTTTAGTGTCTTTTGTTAAAGAAATCTAAGTCTTTGTCTGTGAAGTGATAGTTTGTGCGTTCTTGAGGATTTAACTGGATACTATGGAGAATACCGCCGATGAAAACCAGGTTGTATCATTCTTTATTATCCATAGTTAAAAGACTTAGGTCTCTAAATTTCGCTGTGTCGCATGTCCTGATTTCTGACCCCAGAGAATCTGGGACGTGTGCTAACAACGATATATGCCAGACGATCGCCTTCTTTAACCCCAACAGGCGATCGGCAGATATGAAAATAGGTGTTTGCTACAGTATTTCTAACACGAATATCGGCTGACGTCGTTCTCCGTAGGATCCGAGCGGGTGACGTCACACCCGGTTCGCTCGGATGTTTATGTGAAGAAAAATTTTCATTAATTCGCGCATCTCGTTCTGGGTGCTGCGTACTAAAAATGGTACCGGAAACTTTAGAATGTTCAAGTTTACGTGCGATCACGATCGGTTTGCAATGATCGGTGGTTTCAAAATTCTTGAGTAGATGTGTGGTCTGCGGCTTTACCGTGTGATACAGCAGTTTGTTATACATTTTGTTGGTTTCTTCACATATCGTTTGGCTTTCGTTAGGGAGTATAATTTATATTGATTAGTAAATATACCCCGAATGCTATGCGATATGATTCCTGGAGCCGTTACACATCCTGGAGGATCTAATATGGGTGTGTTTTATGTTCTTGTCGTCATAATCAATGCGATCGTTGTTGTAATGTGGCGGGGTGGGGTGCGGGAGTGATACGGTTAATTTATGAGTCAAATTATTTGAAAATTAATTGTCTGCCTTCCATCAGGGTCTCGTTCCGCTTGTAATTGTAGGTTTGTGCTTATTTTATAGGCCAAGCCAACCGCGCCATCATGTGACGAGTGCCATAAATTTGTACGAGTCGTATTTAAGGACCATGTCTGCTTTAGGTGTTCGCCCTGTAACCTAGACCATAGGTGTAATGTGTGCGCAGTGTGGTCCGTGGATATGATGGTTAAGTTCCTTGCCCAGAAGGACTTGGCTGGGTCTGACATCGGGCCAGGCGGTCCGAGAGTAAATCGTGGAGCGCCCGGTTCGGCCGGTGGGGGTGCTCCACGTCCCAAGCTGGAGGTGGCGGAAATGGCACCGCCGGCGTGGTTTGGTCCGGCTATGCAGGGTTTTCTGCATAGCGTTCTGCCCACGCTGGTGTCGTCCCTGCTACCAAAGGTTGGGGGGCAGTTTCTCCCCATGCCTGGTACGGACCCTGTCCTCGGACAGGGTTCTGGACTGGTTTCCGAGGGGGCCGTCTTGTACGGACCCCTGGCAGTCCCGTCTGGCTCCGGCCATACGGGTTCTGTTTCTCTGCGGCCACCTCCGGGTGGTCCAGTAGCGGTGGCCGGTCCGTCAGGTGTGGGAGCCGTCCGCCAGGACGGCTCCACGGTTTCCTCGTCTAGTGACGACTCTTCAGAGTCCGAAGACGAGGAGGAGAGGTTGCTGCGGCCTGTGATGCCGCAGGTGGAGAATATGGAGGTCGATTCCGTCCTGGACGGAACCGGCCTCCATTTGTCTGGCTTGGCGCAAGCCAGGCCAGCGGCTCCGCCTGTAGCTGAGGCTAATCTGGTACCGGGCACCGGTTCCGTGACGGTTGGTTTGGCACCAGCCGACACGGTAACGGGTCGGCCGGGCGTGGTACTCACCTATCTCGCCTGGTCCGGCAGTCGGACGTGGGGTGCCGTTGGCGCCCGTGTCTGGCTACGGTTCCGCGACTGCTACGGGTCCGTACGGTTTTCCGTGCGGACCTACCCCATGGACCGGAGTGTTTCATGGGGTGGCGGCGGAACCGTGTGGTACCGGAGTGCCTGGCGTGTCAGCCGTGGCTCCTTGCCGGGAGGCCGTGGCTGGCAGGCCAGTGAACACGTCAACGGGTGACGTGTTTGCGGGTGTGTCTTCATCGGAGATAGATTGGTCAGAGGCTCTGGCATGGCTAGCCAGGGTTGACTCGTCTGTGGTTTCGGCCACGGCCGATGAAGATGCGCCCCGTGCGTCGATCAGGACGGGGATTTTGCCCGCGGCCCGGATCCAGTCGGTGCTGGATCCACGGTTCATAGAATTGTTGGAGGCTATTTATAGCAAACAACTTATGACCAAGGGTCAGCTCCCTGCGGCCTCCAGGGAGGTGCGGGCAAGATGTCGTATTCCACGGGGGGAATACGACAGATATGGTGTAGTCCCGTCGGTCACCGAGGATGACCGATGGGTACTGGGCGTTCAGAGTGCCGGGCCGGGTGGCCCCGGTCCGGCACTTGTGGACAAGGCTCAGGTACACCAAGAGGAAGTCCTGTCCCTATGCGATGAGGGTGTGAGGGCAGCTATGAGCGCTGTCAACCACTCGTATCGGTGTGGGCTGAAGCGGGGGCAGGCCACCCTGTGCCACCTGTGGCGCTTTCGTGCGTAAATGACGGCCTGGTGCTGTCTATGGACGCATTGGCAAGGGTGCAAGCGCGAGTGACTAAATCCAGGAGGCAAATGGTCATTGACCATATGCGTCCGGCTACGGCAGTCAGGGAGCGTCTTCTTGGGACGCCCCTGACAGGGCCTAGCATCTTCGGTGGCCAGGCGCGGGCCATCTTAGAGGATACAGCCAGTATCGCGCAGAATCGGTTAGCGGTCAACCTGGAGCTAGTGCGGCAAGCGCACGCACTAGGGGCTGTAGGGAAACCGCTAGCGGGACAACCTTCAAAGAAGCATAAGGGCAAGGCGAAAGCTAAGCCTGTTGCGACTTCTGCTTCGGCTGGCTTTTCTCAGCCGCCGCTGGCGAAGAAAGCCAGGAAGGTTGTAGAGGCGCCTACCCTCCCCAAGTTTGCTCCTGACCGCCCTAGAGGCGGGAAGGGGAAGGGTAGGTCCTCAAAGGGCGGACAGAAGGGGCTGGATCGTACCTGAGGGTACAAGAGCTCCCTTCATATCCATCTGGACCGCGCCTGTGCGACAGGAACAGCGGTGCCAGTTATACCCGTCGTGCCTAGAACGAAATGGTTCTCTCTCTCGTTAAGAAAGAGGGGAGAGCGGACTACGAGCCGGACAACCCCGTTAGACGTCGAGGCATCTATGGTGGGTGGAAGGCTCATGCGTTTCGTCGAGGCCTGGCGAGGTGTGACGTCAGACAGTCTGGTCCTGGGATGGTTATCCCAGGGTTACATGCCGGAGTGGTGGGACTTTCCACCACAAAATCTGTCTTTGGCACCTGTCTGGACACCCGTACCAAGGGAGCCAGGCAAGTTAGAAGCCGTTCAAAAGGAAGTGTCGGGTTTGCTTCTGAAGGGAGCAATAAAACCAGCAAACCGGAACACTCCAGGCTTCTATTCAAACATGTTCCTTGTCCCCAAGAGCACGGGGGGATGGAGACCCATACTCAATCTCAGGCCATTAAATTGGTTTATCCATACGCCTCGGTTCCAGATGGAAACGCCGAGGTCGGTAATGGCGGGATTGAGGAAAGGAATGTGGTGTGTATCGATCGATCTGAAAGATGCATATTTCCACATTCCGATGAACAGGAGTTGTCACAGGTTTCTGAGATTTGCGTTTCAGAATCAAGTATGGGAGTTTATTGTTCTCCCATTTGGCCTGTCGACAGCTCCGAGGGTTTTCACAAGAGTGGTCCTTGCGGTGACAGCGTTTCTCAGAAAAGAGAACGTGGCGCTACACACCTACATAGACGACTGGCTGATCAAGGCAGACTCGGCAGCCAGGTTGAACGTGGATACTGCTCTGACTCTGAGGTTACTTTCAGATCTAGGCTGGATAGTCAACGAGGAGAAATCCGAGTTGACGCCCACTCAACATTTCGTTTATTTGGGGATGCGATTCGATCTCGAGGAGGGCAGGGTGTACCCGTCAGAGCCCAGAGTGGTGTCTCTGTTAGCCATCCTCAAGAGTTTTCGAGTGGGAAACCACATTCAGGTGAGGCGGTTCCTTCAGAGGCTGGGCATGATGGTCTCCATGGAGCAGGTTATCCCGTACGCTGCTCTAATGCGAAGGCCTATCCAGTTGTATCTGATGTCTCTGTGTAAACAGAGAACAGAACCCCTGTCAAAACTGGTACCAGTTTTGGAGCCGATAATGTCGCATCTTGTATGGTGGAAGGAGCGTCAGAATCTCCTAGTAGGGGTTTCGCTGCACCTACCCCACCCCCAGCTGTCCGTATACACGGATGCATCGCTGGAGGGGTGGGGTGCCTGCCTGGGAGAACACCAGGTCTCGGGCACATGGACTCTCCCGGAGAGTCAGCTGCATATCAATCTGTTGGAAATGATGGCAGTGGAACTGGCGTTGGAAGAGTTCCTTCTGATGATCAGGGGCAAGGTGATATTGATACGGTCGGACAATTCGACAGTAGTATCATATATAAATCGCCAAGGCGGGACAAGGTCGCCCACTCTGTGTATCAGAGTGTGGCACTTGATTCAATGGTGCAGGAATTACTCGGTTGTTTTGAAAGCAGCTCATATTCCTGGCCGATTGAACATTCTGGCAGATGCTTTGTCTCGCAGACAGAGAATTCGGCCAACGGAATGGTCCCTCAACCCTCCGGTTCTGCGACGGATCTTCGAGCATTGTGGCAAACCCAACGTGGACTTGTTCGCCACAAAGGAAAATGCTCAAATCATGACATATGTCTCGCCGATTCCAGATCCAAATGCCGTCGATACAGACGCTCTGGCGATAAGCTGGAGAGGGATGGACACTTACGCGTACCCACCCACCATTCTTCTACCGAAGGTATTGGTGAAGGTCAGGGAGGAACCGTGTCTGGTCCTGCTAATAGCGCCGTATTGGCCGAGCAGGGCGTGGTTCACGGATCTTCTAGATCTGCTGGTGGAAAATCCTGTGCAGTTGCCCGAGATTCCGAACATAATCTCCCAGGACAAGGGACGCTTCCTACACGAGCGTCCCGAAATGTTCAAATTGACTGCGTGGATGTTATCAAACAACGTTCCACGTCGGAAGGCTTTTCTCGACAGGCTGCTGATTTCATCGCGGCTGCGAGAAGGAGGTCAACCTTCAAGTCATATAACAACAAGGTTAACAGATTTGCAGACTGGTGTGAAGAAAAGGGTATTGATACCTTTCAATCCACTATTCAGCAAATAGCAGACTTTCTCTGTGAGCTGTTCTTTTCAGGACTAGCTCCCGTCACAGTTGCTGGATACAAGTCAGCTTTGGCATCAGTTATCCCTTGTCTAGCCAACAGGGATAGTCCAGAGGTGGCCCAGTTAAATGCGATGTTGAAGGGAATGAGCAATCTCCGACCGAGACAACCGGTAGTCATTCCAGCCTGGAGTCTATCTTTAGTGCTTAATGTACTGGCCAAGCACCCTTTCGAACCGTTGCGTTCGGCTAGTCTAAAGCATTTGACTCTAAAGGCGGTCTTTCTATTGGCAGCTTCCTCAGCTAGAAGGCGCAGTGAGATCCATGCGCTTTCGGCAGAGAGGGACCGATTTATTGTTTCTGGAGAAGGTCTGCGTCTTCTGCCAAGAGCAGAGTTTATGTCAAAGAACCAATCTTTGAGATATCCCGGCAAACCGATCATTATACCGAAGTTAACTAGGTTTGATCGTGATGCCAGTGTCTGGTGCCCGGTCCGTGCTTTGACTAAGTACAAGAAACGGACTGACTCGTTACGGTCGAACGATAGACATCTGTGGATCTGCCATAAAAAGCCTTATGGCGCCGCATCCATGGATACTATCTCTCGTTGGGTGGTCGAATGCATTCAGACTACTCACGAGATGGCGACTGGGCACACGATGTCAGAGGAATAGCCGCCTCGACCGCCCTTTACAATGGTGTTCCGTTAGAGGACATCATGGCCGTTGCACAATGGCACTGTGAGTCCTTATTTACGGATTACTATATGAGGGATGTGTCAGAATCAGCCAATCCACTCGCTTTAGCTGTTTTGAAACGATAGTTAGTGACCACACTGCTCTTCACCCTTTTTTCACTTTGGTAAGAAAAGAACCTAAAGCAGGCATGGTCAAGCGAGAGGATGACAACCAGATTGTGTCACTGATGGCCGAACCAGTGAATGGTTGGAGGCGGTACGTCTGGAGTCCAATTATCATAAGGTAATTCAATAGTGAGAGTTTTTTGTATTATGGATGTGTATCATGTTCATTCATTTTATATATTCATGCTCATTCCCAGGCTAATACATGGAATATGCAGGGAGCAGTTAACCCTCTTGGCATATTTGTGTTTCAGGCGAGATACATGTTCGTGAGTTCTCTCCCTTTTCTTAGGAGGAAAAAGGGGTTGGGGCCGTGATGCGAATGTGATTCGGTTCCGTAAACTTGACGGTCCTTTTAGGTCTCCGTTAGTCAACTTTGAAGTCTAAAATATTTCTCCAAGGGGCAAAAGTAGCATTTATGGCTTGCCCCTTCCCACCAGGTTACTGATCAAATCTGGTGTATATCAGAAGTAACAGAATGGTGAGTATTGATCGAAGGAGAATGCAGGAAATGTCAATTTCCCTTTCTCCGAGATCTAACAATACTCACCATTCTGTTACGGACCCAGCCTCCCAGCCCCACGGAGGCAAGCCATAGTTTTCTCTTGTTTGGTGGCTATGCAAACAATATGAGCTCTATGGTAAACGGGTACTCGGCAGTTGGGGGCCGAGTACCCGGTTCCCAGGAGTCGGTAAAGCTTTCTAAGTCTATAATCCTAGAGCCGCTGTCAAGGCCAGCTGTATATCAGAAGTAACAGAATGGTGAGTATTGTTAGATCTCGGAGAAAGGGAAATTGACATTTCCTTCATTCCATCCCACTCGCCCCAACCCCAGCCCATATGCACCTCCAAATCAGCTCCTGCATCTTAAAATCCGACACACCCAGCTGGTTATCATATTATATCTCCTGCCAGCTATGGATAATTAAACTGACTTAAAAAGAATAACAACACTGCTGAATATTTTCACATGAACTTAAGACTAACATCCATTTTGCTATCATAACCCATATCATATATCATATCCCCCCCCCCCACCGCCCACAACCCAACCAAACATGTACACAGTTATCGCCTCTCTCAGTCATCTAGAGGTATAATTTATCACCATTCATACCATCATACATTTATTTGAGCATGAACAGCAAAAATGTCGCCATTCACATACACAATGAGCAAGCCATTTGATGCACGAATACTGGTTCCAACACGGTATGAAAGCAGTAAATAAATCACTGCTCTCAATGTTGTACACAAATAAAGTGAAAATTGAATACATTCCGCCAAAACTATTATTATTTAGAGGACTAATGAGGGGTAAGATAAGATTTACGGCCAACAAGATCTGTGTTTGCTTTATCACGTCAGTGGCCGCTTGACGGCCAGGCTTCCCCCATTCTAAAAATAATGACGTCACGAAAAAACCTATAGTAATAAATATATAGTATAGTATAGATCTATCTTTAATAGTCTCCCTAGTAGCTCCAGATTTCCCCTTTAACCCTCAAATTTATTCAAGAAGATTTAAATTTTCTCATAGAAAATGTTCATTTGCAGAGCAAGAGAAGACTATTTTTGAAATTTACCACTGGAATGGCTGTCTCGGTTATCGAGCCAGTCATTCCAGTAGTAAATTTTCAAAAATAGTCTTGTTTTGCAAATGGATGTTTCTCAAGACCACTGCAGAAGCCCTTTTTGGCTGATATGAGTGTTAAAGGGTTAATGGTCAATCCGACCAAAACCAGCCTCTTCAGTGGTTCTAAAGAATTTCCATTTACAGGCCAATAACTGAAGAATATATTTGCGAACCATTCACCCAGGAAGTGGTAAATTTTCAAAAGTGGTCTCTCAAGTCTGCACATAGACATTCAATAAACAGATATTGGGATTTTCTTGACAATTGAAGGTTTAGCAAAACCGTTACAATAGAGTTTGTAATCACTCACAGCAGGATGATTGCAGACAAAAGACATAGTGTGAATGGGGATATTTTCACAAGTTCTAACTTGTAGGATCTCTCAGTAATCCGCTATGTGCAGTGGGCTTATTTACTGTCCATCGATTGGCACTAACTGCTACTCAGTCTAATCCATTTTGAACAGTTTATTATATTGCCAATTGCTTTTACAATACAAAAATTCTGATTACCGTTTTGCTCAAGTAATTCTTTTAATTTTCTGAAATTTTCACATTTGTCTTATTTGAATTGAACTGTTTGCTTGCTGCAAGGTACCAGAATATAACTTCAATGGCCAATATCTCTGGACCTGCTGAATATTTTGAAAACAATTTGACTGAAAGTTGTTGGTGACTTAACAACCAACAACTTTGAATCAAATTGATTTCAAAATATTCAGCAGGTCCAACTAGTTAAATCTCTAATTAAGTATTACTGAGCATTCAGAATGAAACGGGTTAATCCTTTCATTGTCAAATTTTGTGAAGAAAATATAAAAGTGTTCTTATTGAATGTCCATTTGCAGACCAATAAGACTATTTTTGAAAATTTACAGATGAAATGACTGGCTTGGTCATCGGACCAATCATTCCAGTAGCAGATTTTTCAAAATTATCCTTCTCTTAGTCTGCAAATTGTATGGACTTTTTTGGCCATCATGAGTGGTAAGGGTTATGGCAGCAATAGATTCCAGTCAAATTTGTTATATTCAACAGTTGTTTTGAAAGTGAGATATTGGCACTTAATGGGTTAATATCTCAAAATACTAGAAGTCAAACATTCTGGCTTACAGGACTGAATAGATACAATGTAACTTTAATAATCAGTCTGCTATATAGTTTATATTCACACAACTGACACAAATGCCTGTAAAAATATCTCAGATTAACTTTAAACTGTAAATTTTAGCACTAACACTTCAGAATGACAAGGGTTAGTCCCGTAATGGTCAAATTTTGTGAAGCAAATATCGAAGTGTTCTTAGTGAATGTCTATTTGCAGGCCAAGCAAAGACTATTTTTGAAAATTTACCACTGAAATGACTGGCGCGATTAACCATTAAATGTTAATAGTACATTATATCCCATTGGAACAATTATTTCTAGATTTATAAATTAAATATTAGCCATTTCACCGACAGATCCATGAAAAGGTAAATTCTTTATGATATAAACTCTTTCTGGGGAATATTTTGAAACTAATTTAACTATAAGCTGTTGGTTTATTTAGGGATGCGATTCGATCTCAAGGAGGGCAGGGTGGTGTCTATGTTAGCCATCCTCAAGAGTTTTCGATTGCGAAAACCACATTTAGGCGAGGCGGTTTCTTCAGATGCTGGGCATGATGGTCTCCATGGAGCAGGTAATCCCGTACGCTGCTCTGATGTGAAGTCCTATCCAGTTGTATCTGATGTCTCTGTGGAAACAGAGAACAGAACCTCTGTCAAAACTGGTGCCAGTTTTGGAGCCATTAATGTCGCATCTTGTATGGTGGAAGAAGCGTCAGAATCTCCTAGATGGGGTTTTGCTGCAATGGATGCATCACTGGAGGGATGGGGGGGGGGTGCTGCCTGGGAGAACACCAGGTCTCGGGCACATGGACTCTCCAAGAGAGGCAGCTGCATATCAATCTGTTGGAAATGATGGCAGTGGAACTGGCGTTGGAAAAGTTTCTTCCAAAAGTCAGGGGCATGGCGATATTGATACGGTCGGACAATTCGACGGTAGTATCATACATAAATCGCCAAGGCGGGACCAAGTCACCCACACTGTGTATCAAAGTGTGGCACTTGATTCAATGGTGCAGGAATTACTCGGTTGTTTTGAAAGCAGCTCACATTCCTGGGCGATTGAACATTCTGGCGGATGCTTTGTCTCAGAGACAGAGAATTCTGCCAACAGAGTGGTCTCTCAACCCTCCAGTTCTTCACAGGATCTTCGAGCATTGTGGCAAACCCAACGTGGACTTGTTCGCCACAAAGGAAAATGCTCAAATCATGACATATGTCTCGCCGATTCCAGATCCAAATGCCGTCGATACAGATGCTCTGGCGATAAGCTGGAGAGGGATGCACGCTTATGTGTACCCACCCACCATTCTTCTACCAAAGGTTTTGGTGAAGATCAGGGAGGAGCCATGCCTGGTCCTGCTAATAGCGCCATTTTGGCCCAGCATAGCGTGGTTCACGGATCTTCTGGACTGCTGGTGGAAAACCCAGTGCAGTTACCCGAGATTCCGAACATAATCTCCCAGGCCAAGTGACGCTTCCTACATGAGCGTCCCGAAATGTTCAAATTGACTGCGTGGATGTTATCAAACAACGTTCCATGTCGGAAGGCTTTTCTCGACAAGCTGCTGATTTCATCGCAGCTGAGAGAAGGAGGTCAACCTTCAAGTCATATAACAACAAGGTTAACAGATTTGCAGACTGGTGTGAAGAAAAGGGTATTGATACCTTTCAATCCACTATTCAGCAAATAGCAGACTTTCTCCGTGAGCTGTTCTTTTCAGGACTAGCTCCTGTCACAATTGCTGGATACAAGTCAGCTTTGGCATCAGTTATCCCTTGTCTAGCCAACATGGATAGTCCAGAAGTGGCCCAGTTAAATGTGATGGTGAAGGGAATGAGCAATCTCCGCCCGAGACAACCGGTAGTCATTCCAGCCTGGAGTCTATCTTTAGTGCTTAATGTACTGGCCAAGCACCCTTTCGAACCGTTGCGTTCGGCTAGTCTAAAGCATTTGACTCTAACGGCGGTCTTTCTATTGGCAGCTTCCTCAGCTAGTAGGCGCAGTGAATTCCATGCACTTTCAGCAGAGAGGGACCGATTTATTGTCTCTGGAGAGGGTCTGCGTCTTCTGCCAAGAGCAGAGTTTATGTCAAAAAATCAATCTGAGATATCGCGGCAAACCGATCATTATACCGAAACTAACAAGGTTTGATCGTGATGCCAGTGTCTGGTGCCCAGTCCGTGCTTTGACTAAGTACAGAAAACGGACAGACTCGTTACGGTCGAACAATAGACATCTGTGGATCTGCCATAAGAAGCCATATGGCGCCGCATCCATGGATTCTATCTCTCGTTGGGTAGTCGAATGCATTCAGACTAGCCATGAGATTGCGACTGGGCACCAGATGCAATGCGCAAGGGCTCACGATGTTAGAGGAATAGCCGCCTCGACCGCCCTTTACAATGGTGTTCCGTTAGAGGACATCATGGCCGTTGCACAATGGCACTGTGAGTCCTCTTTCACGGATTACTATATGAGGGATGTGTCAGACTCCGCCAATCCACTCGCTTTAGCTGTTTTGAAACGATAGTTATGCGACCACACTGCTCTTCTCCCTTTTTTGGCATTTGTAAGAAAGAATTAAGAAGCAGACATGGTCGAGCGAGAGGATGACAACCAGATTGTGTCACTGATGGCCGGACAAGTGAATGGTTGGAGGCGCCACGTCTGAAATCCATAAGTCATGAGGTAATTCAAGATTGAGAGTTTTTTGTATTATGTCTATATATCATAGGTGCAATGCGCAAGGGCACACGATGTTAGAGGAATAGCCGCCTCGACCGCCCTTTACAGTGGTGTTCCGTTGGAGGACATCATGGCCGTTGCACAATGGCACTGTGAGTCCTCATTTACGGATTACTGTATGAGGGATGTGTCAGACTCAGCCAATCCACTCGCTTTAGCTGTTTTGAGACGATAGTTAAGTGACCACATTGCTCTTCACCCTTTTTTCACTTCTGTTAGAAAAGAACCTAAAGCATGCATGGTCGAGCGTGAGGATGACAACCAGATTGTGTCACTGATGGCCGCACCAGTGAATGGTTGGAGGCGGTACGTCTGAAGTCCAATTATCATACGGTAATTCATTAGTGAGAGTTTTTTGTATTGTGTCTATATATCATGTTCATTCATCTTATATAATCATGCTCATTCCCAGGCTAATATATGCAAAGAGCAGTTAACCCTCTTGGTATATTTGTGTTTTCAGGCGAGATGCATGTTCGTGAGTTTTCTCCCTTTTCTTAGGAGAAAAAAGTGGGACGGGCGGGGCAGTGATGCGAATGTGATTCGGTTCCGGTAACTTGATGGTCCTTTTAGGTCTCGATTAGTCAAGTTTAAGTCTAGCTCTTTCTCCAAGGGGCAAAAGTAGCAGTTATGGCTTGCTCCTTCCCACCAGGTTACTGACCAAATCTGGTGTATATCAGAAGTAATAGAATGGTGAGTATTGATCGAAGGAGAATGAAGGAAATTTAAATTTCGCTTTCTCCGAGATCTAACAATACTCACCATTCTATTATGGACCCAGCCTCCCAGCCCCACGGAGGCAAGCCATGGGTTTCTCTTGTTTGGTGGCTATGCAAACAATATGACCTCTATGGTAGACGGGTACTCGGCAGTTGGGAGCCGAGTACCAGGTTCCAAGGAGTCGGTAAAGCTTTCTAAGTCTATAGTCCTAGAGCCAGCTGTCAGGGCCAGCTTGTATATCAGAAGTAATAGAATGGTGAGTATTGTTAGATCTTGGAAAAAAGAAATTGAAATTTCCTTCAATCTACTATACATAGTCCAGTCTGATTACCTAATATGAAATTCTCTCTCCCTCTCACTTCGAGAAAACTTTATTTGATATTTGCACTGATAGTTTACACAATACAGTATTTAAATATTATTAACCCTATAAGACACAAGCCAGCCAAAAACGGCTACAGCAGTGACCTTGCAGAATGGCCATTTGCAGATCATGAGAATATTTTTGAAAAAGTACGACTAGAATGTCTGGCGCAATAACCGAGTGGTAAATTTTCAAACAGATTCTCTTTGTCTGGAAATGGATATTTACTATGAGATGTAATTTTTTTTAGCAAATTTAAGTGTTACAGGGTTTATAAAAATCATCAAGTTTAAATTTGCTTTCATTTTTCTCTCAAATGGTGTTTCAAGCTGAAAAATAAAAGGATAGATACATTAATAACATTGCGACATAAACAGCAGCAAACCCCAGTAAGATTGACAAAAATGGACTGGGCAATCAAGCGCAATAACTGGGGTGTCGGAATGTGTTATGACCTTGGTCTAAACTGTTATGTGAACCATATCTCCACAGTGGTCAATATCTTTAAAACAATTGTATTGTCTATGCTGATATGTCCTTCAAGGTTCCAGACCACAGGCCTTTGAATTTTTGTCCATGCATACCACTACCACATATCCCCCTACTATAATATATATATATACACCTGTGCAAAAGTTAAGCACCAGCAAAAACAATAGAACGTAGAAACATGATGGTACAACTAGGCTGCCATACTTTTTGTCCCCGCGTTAGCTGACATAATTCCAAGTACGAAATGCACATGCATGCATGACTTCACGCCGCTTGATGTCCGTGCGTGGCGGGAAACAGCGCACGTATTCAGTTATGTAAAAGTCCAGTTTGAGGTGTAGAACATTACATACAGATTTAGGCGACAAGATTAGGAATTTTGTGTTCATGACCGTGGTTTATTTGTACAGAGAGAATTAGCTCTTGATTGTGAACCGCTATGGCAAGACGAAGGTTAAGTGATCGTGTGAAATGGCAAATCATAGGCATGCATACCACTGGTATGTCATGCAGAGAGATTGGCAGACAGCTGAACATTAACCATACTGTAATCAGTCGTTTGATTGCAAAACATGGGCAAACTAACGAGGTGAAGGACAGGCCTAGATCTGGAAGACCGAAGAAGACTACTGCCCATGATGATCGAGCCCTAGTACGCCTTGTTAGGAGATCTCCATTCACCAACAGCAGAGTGCACAGCCAGCAATGGGAAACGCGCAATAGAGTGTCAATGTCTACCGTCAAAAGGAGACTGTATGCTGCTGGCATGAAAGCTAGGAGACCTGTCAGACGTCCTCTCCTCACTGCACACCACAAAGAGGAGCGTCTGAGGTGGTGCAACGAAACAAGACACTGGAACATGAGATCCTGGAGACGGGTACACTGGTCCGATGAAAGTCGGTTCCTGCTTCAT
Organism: Chaetoderma sp. LZ-2023a; assembly: GCA_034401795.1. NCBI lineage: Eukaryota > Metazoa > Mollusca > Caudofoveata > Chaetodermatida > Chaetodermatidae > Chaetoderma > Chaetoderma sp. LZ-2023a. The sequence goes on from CM067367.1 coordinate 121,201,706, forward strand.
GCCACAGATGGTCGAACTCGTGTATGGAGGTCCAGACGCACGGCGTACGACCAACGTAACATCATGGAAGAAGTTCCATTTGGTGGAGGTTCCGTTATGATATGGGGGTGCATCTCATTTGATTGTAAGCTGGATCTGTTGACTGTTCCTGGAACACTAAATGGACAAAGATATCAAGATTCCATACTGGATAGAGTTGTGGTCCCTCATTTTGTAAATCATGCACCTGGAACCCACCCTATATTCATGGATGACAACGCCCGACCACATCGTGCTAGAGCTGTGCATGAATACCTCCGCCAGAATGCCATCGAAACCCTACCATGGCCAGCAAGGAGCCCTGACATGAACCCTATTGAGCATATCTGGGACATTCTGGGAAACATGGTGAGAAGGAGGGATCCTCATCTGCAGAACCTACAGGAATTAACAGACGCACTCCATCTTGAATGGCAACGAATACCACAATGGCGTATCAGTCGGTTGGTGACCAGCATGAGACGTCGTGTCCAGGCCGTCATCCAGGCACAAGGTGGATATACCCGGTATTAATAATGACAGTCTCAAACTCGTGCACAGATGTTAAACTTCGTTTTCAGACACCATTAATGACAATCTAGCCACGTGTGTCAACTGTAGGGCAATAGTTGTCAGTTGTGTCAACGTAACCATATTCAGGCCTCGTTTTCAAGTTCAAACAAAAACATACAGTGTTTCCCCACCATCATAATCAGCATTCCTCTAGTTGCATTATTACCTCTTGCACTAAGATGGATGGGTACATAAATGTTTATGCTATTGCTTTCTTCATAGCACATGAATATACCCTCGCATGTGCGTAAAAATAGGGTGGTGCTTAACTTTTGCACAGGTGTATATATTATAGTAGGGGGATATGTGGTTTTTTTCAAATTATTGGCAAGTATCTCTCAATACCTAAACCCCACTCGACCATTGATTTTAAATACTTTCACCATGATGGATGTTCAGTAATTTTGAAAGGCTTTCAGTTATTCAGTAATGGCAAATTGTCATTATAAAATAATTTAAAGGTGTGTAAACTAAAGTTTCATTAAAATTAAACTAACAGTCATAATCTGTAACATCATATCACGTGACAAAGATAACGAACAAAATTTGCGATCTTAACTACTGAGAGCGGGTTGCGTTCGCATTTCCGTATTATATATGACACTGCTAGTATAGGATGCCATTTAGAAAGATTTTCCAGCTTGCCCAATCGTTGAGCAGCTCTATAATAATAATAATAATAATAATAATAATAATAATAATACCCGATTCCATCTATCCGGATAATCGGGTACTCGCTTAAATAAAGGAATTGCTTCGACATTTTTACGCAAACTATTTCATTCACAAAGATCTATTTATATTTTCCCGCATAAATTTGTAAACAAACTGAATTGACCAATTGACAGTGGATTTAGAAAATTTGGCCTTCTGACGTAATGTAACGCTAAGTTTGATTGGATAAAACGCCAGTAATGCTTGCGTATTTAGCGATCGAAAACTGGTGGTAGCTTGAGCCGATAATACGTCCCGTCGCTACCGGCGTCTAATTGTCTCTTGTCGATAATACGTCCCGTCGGACTAGGAACCTAATTATTTCAAGCCGATAATACGTCCCGTCGCTGCCACAGGGTTAATAAACATGCTGTTGAATATTTTGAAACTAGTTTGACTGGGTGATGGCAGCAACAGCACACAGCCAAATTGGTTTCAAAATATTCAATAGCTTACCTGTATAGTTTTCTTGAAATCGATAGTTAGGGAGTTCAGAGACCGATCGATCCCAACACGAGCTAGGCGTGGGTGGAGCTTAGCTAGAGATGGGCGGGGCATAGCTAAAAATGGAAGGGTCCATTCTATAATTAAATATCCATGGTTAATACACAATTATGAAAATCTGGAAGCACTCTGGAATTATATTGAAATCCATTTCTTTGAAAACTTTGTAAAATTATTAATTTTCTGCCAATATTTCAGAAAAAATATGGAAAGCTAAAGTGCTTTTACATTGTATTCTCATTTTTAGCAAAATTATTTTTTGTGGTCAATATTAAGAATAACAACTATCCTGGCCACTAATTCCAGAATTTTCTGTAAAATTTGGTAGTTTTGAAATTGACACTGATTAGAGACATCAGAAAATTTATCGATTTCTTTTTCTGGAAAAGGTATGGACTTAATATGTTATTAAATGAGGGTGAAATCTGTGCTTCAATAGTTAAGTGTTACTGTTTCTGCAAAAACTAGTACATGTGCGACAAGATCCATTTCTAGCCATTCCCCTTCCATTTCCAGCTTTAAGCTCTGGGGCAACCGTTTTGTATTGGAATCGATTTGAAACAAAATACATGAATTCCAAGACTCAAAATTTCAAGGTAACTATACAGACATGACAGGTAAACTGTTGAATATTTTGAAACTAATTTGGAGCAACATCTCCCAGTCAAATTGATTTCAAAATATTCAACAGAATGTTTAATAAATTATAAATTCATCAAAGACATACAATTTGTACAGTTTTGTGATAGACTTTTGTATCTTCATCACAGCTACACCAGTTTGATTGTGATGTATAATTTGATTATGACGTTAGATACTGGAGTAACAGATCAGATCCTGCCATTGTTATGTTGGCCTAAATATGTACTCTTCCTATTACAGATAGCTGTGATGTCTGTTACAATTGCACCAATACGCCTCGTGATGGCCGGTCTCATGCTGGTATTAGCCTGGCCGATTGCTGCTCTTTCAATGTGGGGACACTCTCCAAAGGAACCGATGACTGGATGGCGAAAGTATGAAATTATATCGCTACAATGCATGCTAATCAAGAAAATTTCTATTTACGTTGGGCACAAGATTGTCAAAATATTAACCCGACCAAAACAGGCCTATTTACTCGTCTTGAGGAATGTCCATTGCGGGCCAAGACATATACAAGAGAATACAATCTTTTGAAAATTTCCCACTGGAATGACTGGCTCAACAACCGAGCCAGTCATTCCAGTGGGAAATTTTCAAAAAGAATCTTTTCTTGGTCTGCAAAGGGACATTTTCTATGCAAATTCGACAGTTAAAGTGTTACGGATCTTTTCTGATTAAGATGTAACTCAAGAATCTTCTGATAACTGCAAGACTTGAACAGGAATTCCCATAAGAGTCCTTTTGACGGTATATGACCCCAAAATGCAGCTTAGGAATCCCCCCAAAATATTGGTAGTGTTTTCCTTTGGCCAGAAAACCTTGTATGACTCTTAAATAGTAATTAGTTTTATAGTTCTTTATACAAAATGCTTACAAAATATAGCATTGGACGCTCATATTTCATAGTGGCGAAGGAATTTAGGCTCCTAGTACAGTAGCTACTAGAGTAGCACCTAAATGGTTAGAGTTCGTACTCTAGTACCTACTCAAGGTTACCCACATATGAGATGGGTTAACGCGAGTAAGTCACATGTTTGTATTGAAATCATTGTCATTTAATCACATGGTGAAACTACCCTTGTCTACTCGACGGTAGAGTGCCGGATTAAGCTGACATGAGACCCTATGCTGGATGCCATAAGGGGAAAAGCACAAGAGGTGGGGCCGTGTGCCTGTCTCTCATCAGGGGAGTAAAGTGGGGTGGGGGGGGGGGGTGTTTGTCGTTGGGGGGGGGGGGGGGGAGGTCGCCCCCAGAAAATGTGTTAAATCTACATGCTCTGAGGTGCGTTCTGAGGCCTATTTGGCATAATTTTAGTACACATATTTATTATAGTAGACAAAATGCAGTTTTTATCTGGTGTGAGGCCCCCATTAAGCACGAGGCCCTAGGCTGCAGCCTAGTTAGCTGACTAATCTGACCCTGAGGGTAGATAATTTACCATAGAGTACAATGTAAGAGGGTTTTGGCCTAAATTCACTCGACGAGCCCATTGTACCCTCTAATTTTAGCGGGAATGAGAAAAACATCTTGGGAATCGTGGACTTCGGTTTGGGACCCCCAAATTTTAGGCTTGGATCTCCAGATTTCAGGGTGTGGTTCACTGGGACCTCCAAGAGTTGGATACCTTGGGAAACACCAAGTTTGTTCAACGGAACCTAATTTGTAATGTATATATTTACCTACATGTAACAGCTGTCTTGGATAGCTACATGCATTTTTCTAAAAAATGACCGGGATCCGCTGAAGTCAGCGCTCCAGATAAGGCATGTACAAGCGTACTGTGCGCATATAAATCATCCATGTACGCAGACATTTAAATATTCATGCGTACCATGTACGCCTCATGTAAATGCAGTACGCATTAGTGTATTAATCTGCCCATACTGGTCTGTTGCCATTATCAAATATAATCGATTACACGAAGGGGAATCTACGCACTAGCCACATACTATGACGTACAGACATAAGCACTCGTAAAATTAGTGAAACATTATGATCTCCATCTCCACAAGAGGGTATCCTTTGCTTTATTATTACAAGACCTCTGCGTTACCTATATGCACCTATATAATATGCGTGTCAATGAAAAAAATGTAATTGATAAAGTTTTCGTACATATTGCCAAATGAACTAAAATATCACCGGACCTTAGTTGTTAAACACATGACAGGAGGCGTCATAACCGTGAATGGTGATAAGTTTGAACCGCAACAATATAATCCGAGTTTGTCTTTCAGAAACGGCAAAATATGCAGAAATATTCTTAAAAATGTGTGCTTTCACACTTATTATACCACGCCAAAAAATTTGGCATGTTATTATGTAATGGCGCCATCCGTGCGGGTGGCAGAGTGGTTTCTGGATGATAACTCTGTTACCATTTTTCGGATTGCTTTGAAACTTCATAGAGTGCTTACACTAGGTCTGGGGAAGAAACATATCAAAATCGACGATGATCCAAGATCCAAGATGGCCGCCAGCCACTGGTGGCCATCTTGAAAAGTGGTTTCCGGATGATAACTATGTTACCGTTTATCGGATCGCTTCGAAATTTCATAGAGTGGTTGGACTAGGTCTGGGGAAGAAACCTATTGAAATCGACTATGATCGGAAATCCAAGATGACCGCCAGCCACCATCTTGAAAATTGGTTTCCGGATGATAACTCTGTTCCAGGTTTATTGGATCGCTTTGAAATTTCATAGGGTGGTTGGACTAGGTCTGAAGAAGAAACCTATCAAAATCGACTATGATCCGAAATCCAAGATAGCCACCAGCCACCATCTTGTAAATTGGTTTCCGAATGATAATTCTGTTCCAGTTTATCGGATCGCTTGGAAATTTCATTGGGTGGTTGGACTAGGCCTGGAGAAGAAACCTATCGAAATTGATAATGATCCGAACTCCAAGATGGCTGTCAGCCATGGGCTGCCATCTTTACAGTTGGTTTCTGGATGATATCTCCATTACCACTTATCAGATCACTACATAGGGTGGTTGGTGTGAAGAAACTTATCGAAATTTACGATAATCCAAAATCCAATATGGCCGCCAATCAGCGGCGGCCATCTTTAAAATTGGTTTCCGGACGATACATCCTTGACCGTTTAATGGATGGCTTTGAAACTTCATAATGATGACCAGACTGGGTCTGAGGATGAAATAAATATTTTCTGATAGCTTTCATTCATTGGTTTGTCATCATGGCAGGGTATTATGCGCTGTTTGCGGAGCTCATGTTTTATTTGGAAAGGTAATTATAGTAATAACATTTAATATGAAATTTACAACAATTTCCGTAGACCAAAAGCGTTACTCTGAGTCTACCAATAACAACTGCAAGTTCTCTTCACATAATTTAGTTTACCAGCAAATATTATAGGATCTGTTCTCTTATTACAGTAGATAATATATTAGCTCTTATAACCTGGGATTATGTTTTAAAGTGAAACACTTGCCAAGATTAAATGAACAATATTCTATTTGCAATAACCTATCTCCTCTGTGCTTCTATACACATAGTAGTACCATATTAATCAAATAGGAAGCAAAAAACTGAAATTTCCCTCCTAAATAAAGAAATTCTCCATGAAAATGTGTGGAGTGTTAACAGTTTTCCTTCTATGTTATATCCAATGTCAATGATACATATATGTTATAGTTGAAGCTCTGATAATTATTTTCAAAAATATTTTACTAACTTCGGTAAGTGATTAATTGCTGTCTACAATTTCTTTCAGTCAAACTAAATATACCTCCTTGAAAACAAATCTCAGAATTCAGAATGACGGGTATTATTACAGCAATATTATTTATTCATTTGTCAGTATGTCACAAAGATATATATAGTCATTACAATGCTAGTGTATCTCTTTTGGCTAATCGTGTCAACACCATATAACACAACTAGGTTTATGATAAACAAACTTGATATAAAAATAGATTTTTATTAGCTTACCTGGCCTGAAAGGACAAGTCAGCTTATGCCATGGCGACCATCCGTCGTGTGTCCATCCGGTTTTTTTTCTTTAAACGACTTCTTCTCAAGAACCACTGGGCCGATTTCAATTATATTTGGCAGGAAGCACCCTTAGGACATAGGCTCAAATGAACCCGATCAGCCAATTTGGCCGGCGGCCATCTTGGATTTCGCCCGATTTTAGGAAACGTCTTTAAAAATCTTCTCCGAAACTCGGAATGGAATATAAGCCTGTGTATGTGGCATGATTCATACAAATTTGAAAAATTCCTGAAATTAGACTTCAGTCACTGAAAGGACATGTACTTGTATTTGAAATTACCTTAAAAAGTACTTGAAAATGACAGTCATTGGCAGTTAGGCTTTGAAAAGTACTTGAAAATGTGTTTGCAGTTGGAAAAAAATATAAGGTACCATATATCGCCTCTTTGAAGCCTAGGCTTCTATTAGGACAAGAGGTGTTCAATTTCCAAACCAACATCTTTGAGAAAGGGGGTGGGCTTATATTAGAAAGTTTCCCCCCCCCCCAAATTTTTTTTTCTAAAACGGTTAAAACTGATACCATGAAAATTTAGCTCAATTTCCCAGTGAAAATTCTCGCCGCCTTATGACTATGTTTAATGTATACCTTAAAAACATCATCGTCAAAGTGAAATTATTAGCTCACCTGGCCTGAAAGGCCAAATTTCAGGGCAAGTGAGCTTATGCCATGGCGACCGTCCATCCGTCATCCATCAACTTTTCCTTTAAACAACTTCTTCTCAAGAACCACTGGGTCGATTTAAATTATATTTGGCAGGAAGCATCCTTATTGCAAAGGGATCCAAGTTTGTTCAAATGAAGTCGATCGGCCAATTTGGCCGGCGGCCATCTCAGATTTCGTCCGATTTTAGGAAACGTCTTTAAAAATCTTCTCCGAAACCGCTTGCTTAATTGATTCAAAACTCATGAAACATCATCTAGGGAGAGGTAAGCCAAGTTTGTTCAAGAAGACTTGATTGATCAAATGGTTCAGTGGCCATCTTGGATGACCTAATTTTCCAAAAAAGGCCTTATCCAGAACCGCTGAAGGGATTGGGCCGAAATTTGAGAGATATGATTAGGGACTAAGGGCCATTAAAGTTTGTTCAAGGGAAATTGATCCGTCAAAAAACCTGGCCGCCGTGGTCCAATCAAAATGTAGCGTGTTTGGCACCCATATTGGATTTTTTTATTTGATGGATTTTTAGGCAGAAATTGGTTTTATGTATTTTTTTGGGTATTCTGAGCTCAAATTTCACATTTTCGAACCTGTTGGATAAACAATTTGGCGGCCATCTTGGATTATTTTCCTGCCAAAGGCACCCATACTAAAGCAATGGGAAATTTAAAATGTCTTCTCGAGAACTACTAGGCCGATTTCAATTATATTTGGCAGGAAGCATCCTTACGGACTAGGGATCCAATTTTGTTCAAATGAACCCGATCGGCCAATTTGGCTGGCGGCCATCTCAGATTTCAGCTGATTATAGGAAATTTCTTTAAAAATCTTCTTTTCCGAAACTGCTGGTGGAATCGCTTCAAAACTCATGAAACATCATCTAGGGGAAGAGATAAGCCAAGTTTGTTCAAGAGGACTTGATTGACCATATTGGATTTTTTTATTTGATAGATTTTGAGGCCGAAATTGGGTTTATATATGTTTGTCGATATTCTGATTTCACATTTGCCATCTTTTAAACTGTCGGATAAACGGTTTGGCAGTCATCTTGGATCTTTTTCCTGCCAAAAACTCCCATACTTTTCCGAAACTCATGAAACATCACCTAGGGCAAGAGGTAAGCCAAGTTTGTTCAAGAGGACTTGATTGACCAAATGGTTCTGTGGCCATCTTGGATGACCTAGTTTTCCCGAAAAACACTTCTCTAGAACCACTGAAGTGATCAGGCCAAAATTGGGGAGATATGATTGGAGACTACGGGCCATTAAAGTTTGTTCACGGGAAGATAATCCATCAAAAAACATCGCCGCCGTGGACCAATCAAAATGTAGCATGCTTGGCGGCCATATTGGTTTTTTTTATTTGATGGATTTTGAGGCCGAAATTGGGTTTATATATGTTTGTCGATATTCTGATTTCATATTTGCCATCTTTGAAACTGTCGGATAAACGGTTTGGCAGCCATCTTGGATCTTTTTTCTGCCAAAAACTCCCATACTAAAGCAATTGGGAAAGTTAAAATGTCTTCTCAAGAATCACTGGACCGATTTCAAGTTTATTTGGCAGAAAGCATTCTAAGGTCCATGTTTGTTCAAACAAAGCCGATCGGCCAATTTGGTTGGTGGCCATCTTGGATTTTGGTCGATTTTTAGAAATGTCTTTAAAAATCTCTGAACCCGCTTGGGGGGTCAATTCAAAATGCATGAAATATCATCTAGGCCAAGAGCTGCACCAAGTTTATTCAATGGAACTTGATTGGCCAAATGGTTTGGCAGCCATCTTGGATAACCTATTTTTTGCCAAATGAACTCCAGAACCACCGAACGGATTGGGCCGCAATTTGGGAGATATGATTAGGCACTGAGTGCCCTTAAAGTTTGTTCAAGGGAAGGAGCTATGTCAGAAACATGGCGCATTGGACCAATCAAAAGATAGCATGTTTAGCGGCCATATTAGACATACAAAAATGTCCACAACCTCCTTTAAAAGACTAATAAACCACCACCAATAATTTTTACAAAAATGCATAGTGCTCCAGGTGAGCAACACAGGCCCCTTGGGCCTCTTGTTAAATTGAAGCGCCTAAATATTGTGTATCCTTTAATGAAGATGTTTTATTACATCAAAATTAATCCTGAATTTGGCAAAATGGCGTCGCGAAAAAGTATAAATCGTATGATTCGCCTCCAATCGCTAAAGAACTTTATTTATAGCGAGTACTCGGATATAAATATTCTGGACGCGGAAATTGGTATATATTATCATTGCGTGATAGGAACTGAGTATTGTACGTTAGGTCTGCTCTGAATAATGGATACCGATTTGATAACAATCTCCGTTAGCATAGGAGATCTCGCGAGAACACCGCGCCTCCAATCAAAAAGGCGCCAGTGGCTCGCCAACATAAGAAGTGGTCTATCTCATTTTAATTCTCTGACTTTCAAACAATTTTTGTTGTACGTCTTGATTCTGTTTTGGATGGTTTGATGTCGGTCGGCATTACAAAATTAGTGCGCAATACGAGAGACTGCTTGGTCACCGCTTGGTTGGTATATAAATTTGGTCTTCAAATATTTTTATACGGAACATGTTTATCACACTAAGACTGTTTTACACGTACATGTATTTTGTTTAAAAAATTGTGGATTAAACTTATTATATCTTGAACATATGTGGCCTACTACTATTACATGTAGTAGTAACAAATCAGAGGTCTGTATTGATTTCTAGGAGTCCGGGAATTATCAGTGCAGAGATCGATGTAAAGTAGGGTGATCCCATGACACAATTGTTATTCTTACAAATTTGTTCTTAATAAAAAGAAATCATTGGCGCTCATATGTCAAAGTTAGGGGATGGGCTATGAGAGAATGGGCTTCGAATAGGTGAAATACGATACATGTAGTCTACATCTGCTCTGAGACTCACCCTGCCCTATGACAGAGATTTGGATAAGTTGACAACGTTAGGCCCATCAGTCTGTATATATGTCTTATTTCCCGACCAGTTGAGAGTCACGGTGGACTCAGACTAACTACAAACCACTCTCGCTTCTTGGCCCTTTACCACTCTGATGTCAATAATCTATCTTTTATCCTGTCAATAGGCAAAGAAGTTGGTGTACATTTTAAAATAATTTTGGTGAAGGATGTTGCTGTCTTCCACCAAATTTGTTAGAAAATGAGCACCAGTTCATCTGTTAACTTAATTTGAAAATGTAAAATTTTAACACAAGTGTTAAGGTTTAAGGATATTAATTGTCAAGACTGCATGGGGATGAACCCCCTGGATGCCATAAATATGGGAAAGGGGCAGCCCATCCTAGCATATTGTCTGGTTTTAAAGTTCTTGAAAAGTTTGAAAGCGTGCTTGAATAAAACAGTCACGTTCTTGTAATACCACACGGGATAAATGCTGTATATGCCATATTATTTATTTGTGTTTACACAGAATGCTTCGGCCTCTCGTCTCATTTCTTTGTCGGAGTGTGTTTTTCATGGGTGGCTTTCATTGGGTGTCAGTCAAGGGAAAGCGAGCATCTGCAGAAGTGGCTCCTATTCTCAGTGTAGCGCCTCATTCGTCTTTCTTTGATGTTGTTTTAATTACATATCTAGAAATGACAACTGCTGTCGGCAAAAACGAAACGTTGGCTTTACCTATATTTGGCTGTAAGTATTATTGCTTTAGAATTCCCAGGCTATGAACTATAAAGTTTAAAATAGGTATACATACATGAATGCCTATTTTGACTTCACAAATAAAAACATGGATAAATTGCTCAAATACCCACATCCTTAATATATTTTTCAATCGGGCTGTAGGTAGCTGAAAATCAGCGATTTTGAAAACAATATTGCAGAAAGTTGTTGCTGTTGCATTTTAAATTTTGACCCCAAAACTGCTGTACGTCTTTGGGATATGACGGACGTACATCCACCCAAGTTTGAAGAATATCGCTCCAGTAGAGCCAGAATTATTGAGAAATGTGTGTAAAAGTGTATATTTTGAGAAGAATGTTGCTGAAAACTGTTGCTTTTGTGTTTTAGCTTTTGACTCTAAAATTGGCACACGTCTTCAGCACCCCGCATACAAATGTCAACCCCAGTTTGAAGAAGACTCCCCCAGTAGAACCAGCGCTATTAAAAATATGTCATATCCATTTTGAAAACTTGTTGAATGCTGTTGCTGAAAGCTGTTGCTGTTGCGTTTTAGTTTTTTACCCCAAAATGGCAGTGTGACTCATCTTGAGGACCTCATGATCAAGCGTCCACCCAAGTTTGGTGAAGATCGCTCCAGTAAAACTGAAGTAATTATAAAATGTCTTAAGACATGTATATAAGAACAAGAAGAAGTCTAAGTTCTACATGCTCGCTTTAACCGTTGCATCTAGTTATGTGGGTAAAAATATATTCATTTATATGGGATAAAATTGACATATGTTAAGATTTAATTTCCTTTTATTACGTTGAAGTATACAATTTTAAACCTTTGAGAATTATATACTTTTAACAATTTAATTTTCAAGCATTCAGTTTATGAATGTGTGACTTTAAGTGGCCGCTCATTGATTATCTCCACTTAAGGCAAGTTTGACTGTAATCCTATGTAAACCTGTCATATATATATATATATATATACAAGCCTGGAAATAAGGTCCCTGTCAAAGACATTGTCAGGCACCAAACTATCAAATGTCTGGCACAGTCTTGCCTGTTCCTGACATTTTGTCAGGTACAGGTTTAAAGAGTCCCCATAGTTGCAGTGTGCAACAAAAGTGTCCCCATACAGGCGTTGACAAAGCCATCAAATACGTATCTACCTAAGGTGTATCACGATCATTATGACACATGTTTAGTTGCCTTTTAACATGTTTCTAATAAGTTCAAGTAAAAAACACTGAAGTAGAATAGTGTAGACAGGCAGAAAATTCTGGATGTCCTGTACTATGTAGCTGGTGCCTGACAATGTTGGACACTGTTGAAAAAGTTATATATATATATAAATATATATACTGTTCTTGTTCTATTTAGGCCTAACCAAGTTCACGCAGCCTGTGCTTGTATCTCGTGACGATCCTAACTCCAGAGCTAACACAATTCAAGAGATAAAAGACAGGGCCCAGTCTAACGGCAAATGGCCACAAATCCTTATCTTTCCAGAGGGCACGTGTACAAATAGATCTTGTCTAATTACGTTTAAACCAGGTAAATTCACTTACGTCCAACCGTTAATTCTTTCACTGACAGAAAAATTATATTCGTTACGATATAAAACTTACTCTGTTGAATATTTTGAAATTAATTTGACTGGCAGCTGTTGCTGCCTAAGGCAGCAACAACTTCCAGTCAAATTAATTTCAAAATATTTACCATTTTCCTATATGGGTACTTGGAAAATGAGATATGAGGAATTATGGGACTTGACCAGTGTTAATGGTCAAGTTAGTTAAAAATTGCCGTATGCCACTGGTCTTGATCAATGGCCATTTGTATGCAGACTAATTTGGAAAATTTACTACAGGACTCGATTGTCCGATTTATGACTGAGCCAGTTATTCCTGTGGTTGCTTTTCCAAAATAGTCTGGTTTGTATTCAGATGTACATTCACTCAGCAAAAATTTGGACATTTCCTAACCATTCATGCAATTATTAGATTATTGTTTGGCAGAGTTTTGATTAAGTTGGTCAATACCGTGTGACTGAATCATTACCCTCTACTCAAGAGCAGGAGGGCAGAGTTTTTATTAAGTTGGTCAATACCGTTTGACTGAATCATTACCCTCTACTCAAGAGTAGGAGGAGGGTATTGCATTCTGGTCTGTTTGTGCGTCCAAAGATGTACATCTAAAAAACTGCTCATCTGATTTGGCTCATATCTTAACACAACATAGTACATGTATGTTATGGTGAAAGAGGATTTCCAGACTTTGATCCTGATAAAAAAAACTGGTTTCGGATCGGATCAAGTTCTGGATTTTTGAATATCTCGGAAATTACTGGTCTGATTTACCATAGCTTAAATTTTAACACATGAACAAGTCTGATCGTATACTTCAATTTCACAACTTCGGTCATGATAAAATAATACAGTGTGATAAAAGTGGAAGGGGATGAGAGTCTGCAATCTCCCATTGCTCTTGTTTGTGCAATGATGAGAGTCTGCAATCTCCCATTGCTCTTGTTTGTGCAATGATGAGAGTCTGCAATCTCCCATTGCTCTTGTTTGTGCAATGTGTTGCACATGTGCACTGACGTAGATTTTTTACCAGGCTGGGTGCACATCTGGTATATAATGGCTATTTTTCTTGAACCTAACGCGTGATTATAACTAGTCCACTGAGATGGTCATCTAGAGGGATAACCTGAAACTTATGTCCTTAAGATGTTTAGTATAAGAGCATTTAGCTCCAGCGTGATAAATATTAATACCTGTACAATATGTGAAGAAATGTGAAGTAATTGATGTTGTCTACAATATATCTGTATTCTGAAAAAATACCTGGCACGGGAAAAAGTTAGAATGCATTACAGTTTGTTCTATGTTCGTAAGAGCTCCTAGCCCTTTCACCGACAAATCCCTGAGAAAGTATATTCTTTATGATATAAAACTTATTCTGCTGACTACTTTTGTATTAATTTGACTGGCAACGGCTTCCAGTCAAATTAACAATAAAAAAATATTCAGCAGTTTTCCTGTATGGTTGCCTTGAGAATGAGATACAGGGAATTCATCAGTGAAGGGGTTTAAAAGCAATCTTTATCAGAATAATATATAACATACCCCATTCACACCCTTTCCTGTGGTGTGTACATACATGTATATACAGGCGTGGACAATATAACTACACATTTTATGATTTATATCTTTGTTTTATTTGCTCATTTTCAGGTGCATTCTATCCAGGTGTGCCAGTACAACCCGTTACAATACGGTATCCAAATCATCTGGTATGTGTAATTAACCTGGTCAACCGTATAACCCAAATAAAAAACATGGTCAACCTTAGGTGCTTGCAGACTTAAAAAGATTTGGTCAACCTTACAGTCCAAATAAAAGAATTGATCAATATTCTAGTCCAAATTGGTCAATTTGTGTCTACTGGACAAATGGTCAGCATATGCCCAACTTAGCTTTCTTTTAAATCTCCAAATATATATGTACCGGTATATAAAATATATTGAAAAAGCAAAAATTTCAAAAGCTCCTAGACAATTCTTGGTAGTCTTATGGGATTTGATGGATTGGTCCATTCTGCCCGACATTCAATTTAGGACAACCTTTTGGCAAAGATGAGGGTTTCAGATCAATATTTACATGCTTTCTAGAAAGGTTAGGTTTGAAATGTAGTAACCCGTTGTGATTGGTCTGCGTGTAAAAGTGTGACACCTTATCAAGCCTATTGTTATGACATACATGGCTTGTCGGAAATGTAAAAAATGTAACAGTTGACTTATTATACTAGATGCGAGTCTCAGCTAAAAATGTGAATGCTTACGTTTACATATATTATCTTTATCCACTTTGTGTAATAATGGAAGTATGTACGTCAACATACACCTAGCAGCTTTAACCATATCACAGGCAATTCAAACAAAATGACGTCAGCGATGGTCTTGAGAAATATCCATTTGCAGGTTAAGACAAGACTATTTTTTAACGTTTTCCACTGAAACGGTATGCGTGATTATCGAGCCAGTCATTTTCATGGTAGATTTAAAATAATAACCTCATGTCTTTGCTGCAAATAGGAAATCGCTATGCTGAAATATGATTTTCTAACAAATTTTGACCAGTGAAAGATTATACAGTAATCTTGCAGATGTATAATGTGTTTGTTTTTCTCTTACAGGATACATACACGTGGACATGGGATGGTCCAGGGCCGTAAGTATTCCCATAATGAAGGACTTAACCAAGACCATTAAAAAACACTGCAGTTTTGTTTTATACCGTCTGTGGATTTTATCTACATGTACATGACAGTAAATAAGATTTTCTTTTTTTTTCCGGATATTTTTAGTGGTTTGGACCTAGTTTATTGATTTTTAGCTTAGAATGTTGTTATGTTCTGATGTTTGGCTGGCTTAAGTGTCTAGCCAGTCTGATCCTTGGCAACACAACATTATATATCTATAAATAGACTTATCAATGACCTTTTGACTGCAAAGTAATTGTCAAAATTGTTGCCATTTCATATCACATTTATCACACAAGTTTAATTTGAAGGTTAGATTCTATTTATCATATACCTGTATGCTATTATTTATCATTTTCACCTTGGTTCGCAGCATGACCTAGAATTTTAGGTTTATATTCTTTATCACCCGAGTGGTTCTCTACTAAAAGTTCTCATCAATGCACAGCAACATGTGGTGACAAGCGAACCATCTAATTATTATAGATTACTTAGAAATTATTATCTTATTAAATGAAATTTCTAAGCATTTCATTAACATATACTTTCTGTTGAATATTTTGAAAATTATTTCACTGGCCGCTGTTAGCACTCAGTCAAATTAGTTTCAAAATATTCAACAGCTTACCTCTATAGTTTTCAGGAAATTGATAGTCAAGGCATTCAGGGATCGATCAATCCCAACATAGGCGAGGTGTGGGTGGAGCTTAGCTAGAGGTGGGTGGGGCATAGCTAAAACTGGAAAAGTCCATTCAACATTCTCCATGACCACTACAGAGACATATTTTGGCCGGTTAGGCAATTAAAAATTTAACATTTTTGTTTTAATTTTTCAGATTGGCAGTACTTTGGTTAAGTTTGTGTCAGATACATAATACTTTTGAAGTTGAGGTGAGTGTAGAATGAGTGTTGAATGAGTGTCAATGTGTATGGCGTAGTGTTCACAATAATGACAATGGTGTCCGACATCTTTTACATAACTTACATTTAACATTATAATATCGGAATAAAACTCGTTGCATTTCTTTTATGTGATGCGAAATAATGTTTTGGTAATTAGTTTACTCTCGGCGTTGGCCCGCCCATAACTGGTCACATACGCTGATGGAGCGAACACTATAACAAAAAGCAATCATCTAAAGGCAAAATGAAGTTCCTGATTTTGGAGTAAGTGGTCAGTAGCTAGGTATTTAAAAAAATAAATAAATGCTCTTGGCTTGACCCCTAGACCACTTTTTTTCTCAGAATCATAATTTGAATTATCTTTTGTATGATAAGCAGTGCTCATTCAGCTCTCTTGTTTTATGTTGTTTCAGTTTTTACCTGTGTATACACCATGTCAGTCAGAAATTGATGATGCACAACTGTATGGACAAAATGTTCGAGTTGTAATGGCAAAGTAAGGAGTAAATATTTAACTCTTCCCCCCCCCCCCCCCCCAACCACCACCACCACCCAAGAAATGGCTTCTGCAATGATATTGACATGATTGAGAAAAGATTATCCAGCCAAACATTCCAGTCATAAAATTTATACAAATAATCATCTCTTGCCCTGCTAATCAGCATTTCTCAAGACCACTGTCTAAGCCATAAATGGGCATCTTGACCACTAATGGGTTATTAACATGGTCTGGTTGGCATTCATTAATTTTGTTTGTTATTTCTGCAGATGACAAATTTGAAGTTGTCTTGACCAAATTTGAGGGTTTATTGTTTAAAGCTGTCATAACATGTTAAATTACATAGAACGGGTGTCATTGCAAATCCTCACCTTCACTGCTTTGACCTTTAAATACACCCCACCTCTGTTGGCTCTAGTCATATGGTTGACTCGCATACCAAATTTGATGAATTCCAGTGTTTTGGAGGAGTTGCGTTACAATCAATTTACGCACGAATAGACAGGATGACATAGTCCTCACTTTTCTTCTAAAATGTGGGATAAATATCTACAATGCATAGAGCTCAGTGTCAGCAAATATGAATTGGTGACAGCTCTTCAAAATATTCAACAACATATTTATTAAATAGTAAAGCCATACAATTCATACAACAACGCATAATCCGTCTTCAAGTATGCGTCCATGACGTACTTGTTGTCATTCATGACGTCATTGATTGTGATGCTGATTAGGACATCATACGATGGATGGATACAGTGTAAAGGTCCATTAGGAATCGGGTACCGAGTAAATATAGGTACGTATCCATCTGTCATTGAAAGACTTTGCACAATTGATGCACATGATCATTAAACAAACAAGCTAACTATTTCTTGTGAATCGAGCTTGGCTATTGCCTTGGTTATATTGTTGTCTTTACAGTGAATTATTCATTCGAAACATTTAAACAATGATTACTGAATTTTCAGAGAGTTAGGGATACCGATGACAGACCACACGCTGGATGATTGTCGTCTCATGATGAAAGCTGCTAAAAATAAACTTCCCATGACTGCTGGCATCGTGGAATTCTACAAGCTGCACAAGAAACTAGGGTATGTTAATAAACGCAATACACTCATTTAATAATATCCATCTATCTGAGTATGCTAATTCACCCTTCCAGTTTATCCATCGATCATCTGATGTCATATGACCTCATAATTAACTACGTGATATGTATGATGATGTCATTCTCATTACATCATGGATGATTCGATATAGTCCGTCTTTAACTCTTAATAGTCTGACACGTTTCACACATACAAATTGTATGTCTGTACTATTTAATAAACATTATCGAATATTTTGAAACTAATTTGACTGGACGCTGTTCTGCCCATGGCAGCAACAGTGCCACGTCAAATTAGTTTCAAAATATTTAACAGCTTACTTGTATATTTTTCTGGAAATTAATAGTTAGAGAGTTCAGAGATCAATCGATCCCAACACGGACAAGGTGTGGGTGGAGCTTAGATAAAGATGGATGGGGCATAGCTAAACATAACACAGTCATGGCACATGATAATGTCCATCTGTCATATGACTGAATGCGTTTCATCCAAATGTACATGTAGTATAAAGCTTTAAGTCAGAGCTATTGAGGTCAAGGTCACCGCATTGTATTATATCATCATTAGTTCGTGCCTGCTTTGGTTGTAGCTTATAGATGTAGTGTACCAATGTGAACTCGTAACCCTATTAGCATAGCAAATTAACCTCTCTCTGAACCTGATGGCTGCTGCCCAGATGCACTCATAAGACATTCTTGAGCACATTCACTCTCACACGCCTCACGATATATCCATTGCTCTGTATCAAAGGTGAGTTCTCACCCAGCTCTCCTTGTATAACATTATAATAGAACAAATTCTTAACAATGTACAAAATGTTTTGTTGAAAATTTGTGAAACTATGTTACCAAGTGTTGCCCATAGCATCAGCACTTTCTGTCAAATTAGAATAAAAAGCTTATTTGACAATGGCGGGACAAAGGGGGCGGAGCTTAGGTAGCAATTGGTGGGACAACGTGGATGGAGCTTAGCTAGCAATTGGTGGGACAAAGTGAGTGGAGCTTATCTGGCAATTTGCTGGGCAAAGTTGGTGAAGCTTAGTTAGCAACTGGCTGGACAAAGTGGGTGGAGCTTAGCTAGCACTTGGTGGGACAAATTGGGTGAAGCTTAGCTAGCAATTGGTGGGACAAAGTGGGCGAAGCTTAGCTAGCAATTGGTTGGACAAAGTGGGCAGAGCTTAGCTAGCAATTGATGGGACAGTGTGGGCGAGCTTAGCTAGCAATTGGTGGGACAAAGCTGGCAGAGCTTAGCTAGCAATTGGTGGGACAAAGTGGGCAGAGCTTAGCTAGCAATTGATGGGACAGTGTGGGCGAGCTTAGCTAGCAATTGGTGGGACAAAGTGGGCAGAGCTTAGCTAGCAAGTGATGGGACAGTGTGGGCGAGCTTAGCTAGCAATTGGTGGGACAAAGCTGGCAGAGCTTAGCTAACAATTGATGTGACAAAGTGGGCAGAGCTTAGCTAGCAATTGGTGGGACAAAGTGGGTGGAGCTTAGCTAGCAATTGACTGGACAAAGTGGGCGGAGCTTAGCTAGCAATTGGTGGGACAAAGTGGGCAGAGCTTAGCTAGCAATTGGTGAGACAAAGTGGGCGGAGCTTAGCTAGCAATTGATGGGACAGTGTGGGCGAGCTTAGCTAGCAATCGGTGGGACAAAGTGGGCGGAGCTTAGCTAGCAATTGATGGGACAAAGTGGACAGAGCTTAGCTAGCAATTGGTGGGACAATGTGGGCGGAGCTTAGCTTGCAATTGGTGGGAAAAAGTGGGTGGACATTAGCTAGCAATTGATAGGACAATGTGGGCAGAGCTTAGCTAGCAATTGGTGGGACAATGTGGGCGGAGCTTAGCTTGCAATTGGTGGGAAAAAGCGGGCGGACATTAGCTAGCAATTGATAGGACAATGTGGGCAGAGCTTAGCTAGCAATTGGTGGGACAAAGTGAGTGGAGCATAGCTAGCAGTTGGTGGGACAAAGTGGGCGGAGCATAGTTAGCAATTGGTGGGGTAACGTTGACGGTGCTTAGCTAGCAATTGGTGGAGCAAAGTGGTCTGGAGGTTAGCCAGAAACTGTAGGGTCATAGCTACAAATAAACTCTCTAATGTCACCTGCTTATGTGTTATGCCTTGCAGTTTGACATCATCAAGTATGCAGTTATTGTTTGATAAATTCTGTACAATATGCAGCGGTCAGACAGGCACAATCAGCATAGAACAGTTTGCTGAATATTTACACCTCCCAGTCACAGATACGCTCAAAGAAGTCTTCTGTTTATACGACAGGGTGAGTACAGCACTGTCATGAAGGGCTGGGGGAATTCACCTTTCCAGAGTACCCACCCATCATATGACGTCATAATGAACTGCGTGATGTGTAGGCAGCAACAGCGCCCAGTCAAATTAGTTTCAAAATATTCAACAGCTTCCCTGTATAGTTTTCAGGAAATTGATAGCTAGGGCATTTGGGGATCGATCAATCCCAACACGGCGAGGTGTGGGTGGAGCTTAGCTAGTGATGGGCGGGGTATAGCTAAAAATGGAAAGGTCCATAGGAATTGATTGTAATTCAATTATTACGTTGGTAGGAATTGGGAATTAGGTAAATTTTGAGGGATTGAAAATGATATATGATTACATTGCCCAAGGAAGGAATTTATAATTCTCTATTATTCTTGCAAGACCTGAATCTGCTAAAGCTGAAGCAACTTCTGATCAAATTAGTTTCAAAATTTTCACTGTCTTGTATGCTTGCTTTATAATTGTGAATAGTGGCCCACACACGATTGCGTGTTTATGTCTGCACTGTATAGCAATAATTATAATATTAATTCTGTCACGGCCCATGGGGGGCCTGCATCCAGGCACTGGT
Organism: Chaetoderma sp. LZ-2023a; assembly: GCA_034401795.1. Classification (NCBI taxonomy): domain Eukaryota; kingdom Metazoa; phylum Mollusca; class Caudofoveata; order Chaetodermatida; family Chaetodermatidae; genus Chaetoderma; species Chaetoderma sp. LZ-2023a. The sequence goes on from CM067367.1 coordinate 121,222,131, forward strand.
GAGATTACTGTTCCCGCTTTATTTAATTTAGTTTCAGAATATTCATTATTTGTTCAATACACCTTTCCTGCATTAACATAGTTTGGTACAATGTCTTCACACAATGCATCATTCGCATCACTTTTGGCTGGTTGAGTGGCAGGTATAGCGCAAACAGTATTATTTTAAGATGCAGTGGATTTAAAGCTGTTTATATGAATAAGTAAGATGATCATATTATTGAAATCATACATGTACATGATTGGAAGCCCATCAAAATTTCTAAACATTTATGTATTAGTTTTTATATTTTTAAAAAATGTCACGTTAATAATATAAAGTTAAAATACAGTGATACTGCTTGCGTTCATAATCAGAAGATATAAATTTCACATATGTTTTAAATCCAGACGCAATTATGTATTTTATATATGCGAATAACTGAAAATGTTACCAAAAAAATACTAATAATACATACATGTTTAGAAAATTGGATGAGCTTTCCAATGATGTATGACTAATAATATTGTGATTGTAGGTTATCATAAGGTCTCTTAAAAATGTGGTGTCTTTTAGTGTAATACTCACTCTATGCAGTCCAACTATTCGCTTAGTGCTTTACCAGCCAGCAAACATGCTTTGAGCGTTGATTTAAAGGTGTGTATTCACACTGTTGCAGCAACAACGTCCATTCAAATTAGTTTCAAAATATTCAACAGCATGTTTATTAATTGGTAGAGACATACAATTCGTACGTGTCAGACTATTAAGAGTTAAAGACAGGCCAAATATAATCATTTATGATGTAATGATTATGATGTCATCATACACGTCGCTTTATCTGATTATGATGTCATATGACGTCAGATGATAGATGGATACTCTGGAAGGTTGAATTGTTACAGTCCAGCTCAGAGAAATATGTGACAATGTTTCCACGACAGAAACATGTTAGTTAGTGAGAAATGTTCTGTTGAATACTTTGAACATAATGGAGGAGTCCAATTTTAGCTACGCCCCGCCCATCTTTAGGTAAGCTCCTCCCACGTGTCATTCATGTTGATATCGATCGATCAATGCACTATCTGAATTTGCGGAAAACCATAGTTACTTATTAAATTCAGTTTTTGAATATTTTGAAAGCAATTTGACGGGGTGCTGTCGCTGCCTATCAGCATGTTTATTGAATAGTAAAGACAGACAATTCGTACAACAACACTTAGTCCGTCATCAATTAAGCATTCATAATGAACTTATCTACGTGATTCATGATGTAATTGATTATGACATCATCCCCTACATGTCATGTAGTTGATTATGATGTGTTGTAATATTTAAGGCGTTTATATGCTAGTTCCCAATGCTAGGGTCTAGACTCACGCCTGTGGTTGTTGATTATGATGTCATGATTGATGGATAAAGTGGAGTCTTCCATTGGATAGGACAACATTGTTGCCAATCCAATATGTTCAAAATATTCAACAGTACATTTTATTTTGTTTTGGAAACATGTTAATTTGTATATATATTTAGTTATTTTTTTACGTGCCAATGTTTCTGTGATAATAATTCCATGATAATATTTATATGATTATTATGTTCTGCAGGATGGCTCTGGGTGTATAGACTTTCGAGAATATGTGATTGGTATGTCATTAGTATCCGGGCCTGCCAGTACAGAAGATACTGTCCAATTGGCATTTAAGGTAGCGAGTCTACTTAAAGTGTGTTTATTCTCCATTAACCCGTTAACACTTTTACCACTCTGATGTCAGAATTTAACATTTTCAAATTAATCTCCGGTTTGGTTAATCATACTGGAGCCCAACTTGGACACATGCCTCCTTATAATGAACCTGACATCACACAATTACTCTGAGGCCAAAAGGTCAATGGTCAAGGTCACTGTGACCTTGGTAAAAACCTTATTTTTTCATCACTAAAATTTTCTGTTTAGGTCGACTTTTATGTTTATATCTCAGTTTTGGTTAATCATACTGGGCCCAATCTTGGACACATGCCTCCTTATAATGACACGGCATCACACAATATTGTTTTGATCAAAATGTCAAGGGTTACGGTTACTGATATGCATGGCGACCATCTGTCATCCTTTAACCTTTGCTTAAAATCGCTACTCCTCATTAACTGCTTGGCGGATTTCAACCTAATTTGACTGGGTGGACCCTATCGAGGTAGGCTTCAGAAATTGTATACAGAATTTTAGTTGCTCTATTTTTTTGTGTTGAAATTTGACATTTTATGAATAATTTACCGGAAATTGTCAAAACACTACTCTTCATTAACCGCTTGGCGGATTTCAACATAATTTGGTTGGAAGGACTCTAACGCTTTCGTTTTCAAAACATCTATATACAGACAGGGTTCATACGGAGGTATGGAAATCTGGAAAATGTATGGAAATTTCAGAAACCCATGTCCAGTCCTTGAAGTGTATGGAAAATCAGACATTTTGTTATAAAAGTCTGAAAAAAGTATGAAAAAGTGAAATATTGTTATTTGAGATTCTTAATCTTGCATACTATGCGGATAATTGAGAGAATGTGTCTGATCTCGGCTACTAAATTTTGGAAGCTTTCTGCAAAACTCTTCCGTTTTGAAATGAACAAGAGTTGTAGACGTCATAAAATGGGTCTGGAAATTGATAAATTAAGTATGGAAAAGGTATGGAAAAAGTATGGAATTTCATTCCGTCTGGAGTGGATGAACCCTGTACAGAATTTTGATTGGTCAATTTATTTGTGTGAAAATCTTATTTTATGAAAAATTAACAGGAAATTGTCAAAACGCTACTCGTCATTAACCACTCTTACTCATTATTTTGGCTGGAAGGACTGTATGGGGATGTGCTTCAGATCTTATATACAGAATTTTGATTGGCAAATTCTTTCGGAGAAAACCTAGAATTTATGGAAAATTTACCGGAAATTGTCTAAGCGCTACTAATCATTAACCGCTTGAAAGATTTCAATCCTAATTGGTTAGACAGACCCTATCTCTGTAGGCTCCAGAATGTCTTCAGAATTTTAATTTGTCAATTTTTTTGGTGAAAATCAAATTTTATGACAAATCTACTGGAAATTGTCAAAATGCATCTTCTCCATAACCTCTTGGTGGATTTTATCCAAATTTGACTGGAAGGATTCTATAATGGTAGGCTCTAGAACTTCTATTCAGAATGTTGTTTGTTCAATTTTTTAAGGCCATTTTGATTTTCTGAAAACTGCAGAACCATTTAAAATGCTACCCCTTAGTTAGTGGCCCGATTTCAACGAAACTTGGGTGGAATGATCCTATGGTGGTAGGCTTCAACATGTCAAGCGAGGATTTTGATTGGTCAATTTCCTTGGTGGCCATCTTGGATTTTTTCAAAAATTATCTACCATGTCTATCGGTATTTAAATGCAAATGGTTAAAATCCTAATGGTCCAGGTTAGCCTAAGGTAAGGCCTTCTATGTTTATTTTATGTTTGTAGTCAAGCTTCATAGTTCATTGCAAAGTCATAAAGTCGACCTTCATGGTTGTATTGCAACCATATTTATGGTTGAAAATTTGTCACTAGAATGACTGACTCAATAACCAAGTCATTCTAATGGTAAATTTTCAAATGGACATTTTCTGAGAAAATTGAACTTTTTATAAACAAATGTGAGAGTTAAAGGTTTAAAGTAGTGTAAATTGGCCGTCTAAGAAATAATCTCTATCCATGCTTGTGTCACCAGTTACAAGATTTAACCTGCAATAGCCTTTTCAATAAAATCTGTATACATTTATCAGTTATCTCACTTTTTGATTAAAATTCATTAATATTTGTTGTTGGCTTGATAACTGTAGAACCATCACTAGAATGCCTCCAGTCCTCAATTAACCTTTCCCAAGTAATGACGTCATATGACGTGATAATCAGCTAAGCGGTGTGTAGGATGACATCATAATCATTACATCCTAAACGATTCTATACAGCCCGTCTTTAACTCTTAATAGACCGACACGTTGTACAAATTGTACGTCTCTACTATTTAATAAATATGCTGTTGAATATTTTGAAACTAATTTGACTGGGCGCTGGCAGCAACAGCACCCAGTCAAATTAAGTTCAAAATATTGAACACCTTACCTGTATAATTTTTTGGAAATTGATAGTCAGGGAGTTCAGAGATCGATCGATCCCAACAAGATCAAGGTGTGGGCGGAGCTTAGCTAGAGATGGGTGGGGCATAGCTAAAAACAGAAATGTCAATTAATCCTTTGAAGGATGTGTTTATTTCAGCGGTGGTCACCCCCCTACCCTCCATTTATATATAGCAAAACATATCACAATTCTAATTTATCACAGATCACATAACCCAAAGATGCGAAAGCCCAGTATTCTTACCTAACTGCATAAATACAATAATCCAGATAGGACAGACAACTGGCCCTACACATACATATGTGCTAATGTTTTATGTCAGGGCAGTCTATGCACAGTTAGTCTAGTCTAGTTAGTGTCTAGGTAATTACAGGGCAGTCTATGCACAGTTAGTCTAGTCTAGTTAGTGTTTAGGTATAGACAGGGCAGTCTATGCACAGTTAGTCTAGTCTAGGTATGTACAGGGCAGTCTATGCACAGTTAGTCTAGTCTAGGGATGTACAGGGCAGTCTATGCACAGTTAGTCTAGTCTAGTTGGTGTCTAGGTATAGACAGGGCAGTCTATGCACGGTTAGTCTAGTCTAGGTATGTACAGGGCAGTCTATGCACAGTTAGTGTATAGGTATGTACAGGGCAGTCTATGCACAGTTAGTCTAGTCTAGTTAGTGTCTAGGTATGTACAGGGCAGTCTATGCACAGTTAGTCTAGTCTAGTTAGTGTCTAGGTATGTACAGGGCAGTCTATGCACAGTTAGTGTCTAGGTATGTACAGGGCAGTCTATGCACAGTTAGTCTAGTCTAGTTAGTGTATAGGTATGTACAGGGCAGTCTATGCACAGTTAGTCTAGTCTAGTTAGTGTCTAGGTATGTACAGGGCAGTCTATGCACAGTTAGTCTAGTTAGTGTCTAGGTATGTACAGGGCAGTCTGCACAGTTAGTCTAGTCTAGTTAGTGTCTAGGTATGTACAGGGCAGTCTATGCCGCCTTAGTCTAGTCTAGTTAGTGTCTAGGCATGTACAGGGCAGTCTATGAACAGTTAGTCTAGTCTAGTTAGTGTCTAGGTATGTACAGGGCAGTCTATGCACGGTTAGTCTAGTCTAGTTAGTGTCTATGTATGTACAGGGCAGTCTATGCACAGTTAGTCTAGTCTAGTTAGTGTAGGTATGTACAGGGCAGTCTATGAACAGTTAGTCTAGTCTAGTTAGTGTCTAGGTATGTACAGGGCAGTCTATGCACAGTTAGTCTAGTCTAGTTAGTGTCTAGGTATGTACAGGGCAGTCTATGCACAGTTAGTTTAGTCTAGTTGGTGTCTAGGTATGTACAGGGCAGTCTATGCACAGTTAGTGTCTAGGTATGAACAGGGCCGTCTATGCACAGTTAGTCTAGTCTAGTTAGTGTCTAGGTATGTACAGGGCAGTCTATGCACAGTTAGTCTAGTCTAGTTAGTGTCTAGGTATGTACAGGGCAGTCTATGCACAGTTAGTCTAGTCTAGTTAGTGTCTAGGTATGTACAGGGCAGTCTATGCACAGTTAGTCTAGTCTAATTAGAAGACTAATTTTAAAAATTTACCACTGAATTGACTGGCTCAGTTACCAAGCCAGTCATTCTAGTCGTAAATTTGCCCAAAAAAAAAAAAGTACATCTAGCTCCTCTGGAAGCATTGACAGAACAGATCAGAATGTAATAATCTTTAACAGCAAGTGCTGAGCCCCTTCATATGGGGCCCCTTCATCCTTCATATATCATTGACAGAACGGATCAGAATGTAATAATCTTTAACAGCAAGTGCTGGGCCCCTTCATACTGGCCCGCTTCATACAGGGCCCCTTTATCATTCATACAGGGCCCCTTCATATGGGCCCCTTCATCCTTCATATATCTGTTCTATATGTTCACGCTAAATGAGAAATTTCAATGTGCCAGCTAAAGGCAAGTAGCAAAAATATGGTTATTACACATACTTATGGCAGTCCTCTCCCTCACCATCACCTATTCTTATGACGGGTATGAGGACTAATGGACAGATCCATTTCTAGCTATGTCCTGCTAATTTCCGGCTAAACTCTGCCCACTTTGTACGTGTGTTTAAATATAGTCAATTTAAATACTTTGAACCCTGAGTTACCAGCATCACAATGTCAAGGTAATTATAAAGGTAAGCTGTTGAATATGTTGAAACCAATTTGAGGGGGAGCTGTTGCTTTGTATGGCAGCAAAACAGTGCTAATAAACAAATTATTTTCAAAAAAATATTCAACATAATTTTTATTAACCCTTTAACAAACATATCATCCAAAAACGGCTTCTACATTGGTCTTGAGACCAAGAAAAAACTATTTTGAAAATTTAACATTGGAATGACTGGTTCGATAACCGAGCCAGTCATTTCAGTGGTAAATTAAAGAAGATAATCTTCTTGGTCTGCAAATGAATATTTTCTATGAGAAAATTTTAATTTTCTTGAAAAGATTTGAGTGTTAAATGTTTAAATTGTAACTCTACCAATGGCACACAATTCATACCCTTCCGTGACAGACTTTTTGATTTTCATGACAGAGCTAGGTCATTTTGATTGTGACGTCGGCTAAATAGTGACATATTTGATTATGATATCATATACTGGCGTGTCAGATCAGATCCTTGCATTAATTCTTGGTTCTAGTTTTACCATGTTTTCTGTTTGCATTGTATTTCAGCTATTCGATGGCGGCAGTAAAGGGTACATAACTCTTGATGAACTTACACAAATACTACATGAGGCTTTTCAAATGAATAATTTTGACTGCGCTCAATTGTTCAAAGAGGTAGACCATGATGGAAAAGGCAGGATCACATATGGTAAGTTTGCAGTGGTCGTACAAATTTGAAAAGCACTTAACGCTTACCACACTGATGTCAGATTTTTAAATTTTCAAATTAAATTAAAAGATGATCTGGTGTACCAGATTCTTTGCTATTGGCATGGTAAAAGATAGAATATTGACATCAGAGTGCTAATGGTTAATGAACTTTGAGATCAGTTCTTCAATGTGCTTGAATTTAAGATTTGCCTTGAAAAGTACTTGAAAATGGCAGTAAGGCATTGGAAAGTACTTGAAAATGTGCTTTTCACAATATAGACAACAGCTGGATACAACACACGCTTTCTGGTTATGACTAAGACTGCAGGAGATTGCTTCTCAGAACATCCTATTTGCCAAAAAATTTCCAGCATCACACCATGGAACCCCTAACTATAGCCCCTCCCAGCGTATACTCCTATATTAGATCCCTTGTAAATGATACACATAGTCCTTGAAAGGTGTTGGAATGACTCGGACAAATTTTGGTATGCACCATGGTTTGTATTGTCAAAACTGATCAAGAAATTAGATCAGTTTTATCAGCGATTGTCTATTTGCAAACTAAGAGTAGAGAATTTTTGAAAACTTACCACTTGAATGACTTGCTATGTTCTCGAGTCAGACATTTCGATGATAAACCTAAGAGGTAGTCCTCGGTTGGCTGGCAAATTGACATTTCCCGAGACTAAGTACAAAAGCCAAGGCTACTACAGAAGCCAAGGCTGCTACAGAAGCCAAGGCTACTACAATTCTAAGCCATTTTATTCTACTAGATCCAGATGGTTAGCATTTATACACATCAGTGTTTGCACAAGCTTAAAAAGTACTGGAATTTTTTTAACCCATTCATGGCCAAGTCAGACAAAACTGGCATCTGCAATGGTCTTGAGGAATATCCATTTACAGCCCAAGAGAGGACAATTAAAAAAACTGACCACTGGAATGACTGGCTTGGTAACCAAGTCAGTCATTCCAGTAGTAAATCTTCAAAAATAGTCTCTTGGCGTGCAAATGGATATTCAATAAGCAAATATTTTGATTTTATGGACTAAATTGAGGTATTAGGGTATTATGATGATTAGTTAGCTATCAGTGTCTTCAGCATATCAACTAGCAGCATGTCTTGCTTGTAGTATCCGCTCTTTTCTGCCCTGCATTGATCATGCTGAGGGCTTGTCAGGAAATTTAAATTTGTTACTTAAATGTAGTTAATGGGGTTTTGCAGGGCAGGTGAACACTAGTTTTCACCCAATCTGAGCTATTATGATGGCCCCAGTCACCTAGTCATGTCTGCCTGTGTTTGTCTGTCTGTCTGTCTGTGTCTGTCCATCCATCGGTCCGTCTGTCCACCCGCCTGTCTGTCTTTCCATCCGGAGCCATACCTTATCAACTACTGATCTGATTTCACTCAAACTGTAACAACAAAGGATCTAGGATTTCCAAAGGTTGTCTGTGATCTGGATAAAAAATCTGGGGCAGATAAAATTATAGATTTATGAGTATCTCAGAAACTACTGGTCTGATTTGGCTCAAATTTCAACACAAAAAGGGTGTGACTGAACACTGAGTGTGATCTGGAAAATCTGAAAAATCTTTACAATGTTACAAAAATAGGAGGGCGAGGGTTGTAATCTCTGATTGTTCTTGTTCCCATTATGGAAATGAAATACATTTTATGCCAAACCCCAGAGTTATCACATTTGTACTTTCAACACAGAATTGTATTTAGGCGCAGATGTGTATTTTTACGTCGCAGCTACATATTTTAATGTTTTTAATTACATCTTAAGAATTTGTCATTTCAGGTCTGTATTGATTTGTCCTTTAAAGACTATACCATCCAAAACAGGCCTTTGCCATTGTTTGAGAAATGTACATTTGCAGGGCAAGTGAAGAGCATTTTTGAAAATGTACCACTCGAATGACTGGCTCGATAATCGATCCAGTAATTCCTGTGGTAAATTTTGAAAAAGTGTGCTCTTGATCCACAAATTGACATTCGTTGAGTAGAAATTTAGATTTTCTTGACCATTAAAGGGCTAATGACATAAATTTGTTTGAACTTCTTTCAGATGATTTTGAAAATACAGTTGAACAGAAGCCTGAATATGCTCAGTTGTTTTTAACGTATCAAGAGCTCGGGTTACTCGGTCTTGTACAAGCCACGCTGGAAAACGGCCATCCTCCTGGCTTTTGCGCTGATGGCCATGAGAAAGTCAACTAACTACTACTACCACTGCCTCTTATGCTGATAACTTTGCTATGATATGCAACGGAATTAGCATAGACAAAAGGACATTATTATTTTATCCTAGATAATAATAATAATAATAGTAATAATAATAATAATAATAATATTTAAATGAATTTAGTTTGCTTGTAGACGCTGATGTTATTATTGTGAGGTTCAAGAATCATCAATGAGTCGGCCTTTAGATGCTGTTTTATACGTGTGACGTCTGCTTTCCTTTATGAACACATTGTATGCATGCGTGTGTGTGTGTGTGACTGCTGTGAAAACTGACAGTCTTACATTATCACCCATCAAAATGTAAGCGTTTTTCTCAAATAATCAGTCGGCATGGAAACTGCTCATTGGTAGCCATGACTATGTAACACACCTTTCGTTTGAACCCCCTCTCTTAGCCCTTTAATGGCCAAGCCGACTAAAACTGGCGTCTGCAATAGTTTTGAGAAGTGTCCATTTGCAGGCCAAGAGATGACTATTTTTTAGCATATATCTCTGAAATGCCTGTCTCAAGAACTGGGCCCGTTATTTCAGCGACGATTTAAAAACATAATTTTCTCTTGGCCTGCAAATAAATATTAAATAAGCAAATATGTAACTTTTTCACCAATCTTGACCGTTAAAAGGCTAAAGATAGACTATCTTGTGGTCACATTTAATGACATGCTTGATTGACACGCTTGACTGTATATTGAAGACATCTTTTATAATATAATGCTCACTGGGAACATCTGATACTCATTCAGTTTACCATTTATGTGCTGCATACAAGGGAAGAGCAGCTTGGCAGTTTTATTGTCAATTTGTCATCATCATTATTCTTAAAATGAAGTCCAGTTATGTTAATTATAGAAATATAGGGCCGTGAAAACACTTAGTTCAGCAGTGAAAGCGCTTAGTTCAGCATTGAAAGCTCTTATTTCAGCAGTGAATGCGCTTAGTTCAGCAGTGAAAGCGCTATGTTCAGCAGTGAACATGCTTAGTTCAGCAGTGAAAGCACTTAGTTCAGCAGTGAAAGTGCTTCGTTCAGCGGGAACACGCTTAGTTCAGCAATGAACATGCTTAGTTCCGCAGTGAAAGCGCTTAGTTTAGCAGTGAAAGTGTTTAGTTCACCAGTGAATGTGCTTAGTTCAGCAGTGAAAGCGCTTAGTTTAGCAGTGAAAGCGCTTGGTTCAGCACTGAAAACATTTCGTTCAGCAGTGAAAGCGCTTAGTTCAGCAGTGAAAGCGCTTAGTTTAGCAGTGAAAGTACTTAGTTCAGCAGTGAAAGCGCTTAATTTAGCAGTGAAAGCGCTTAGTTCAGCAGTGAATGCGCTTAGTTCAGCAGTGAAAGGGTAATTATTTGGGAAATATGCTGAATCGTAGAACACACAACATCTGGAATCAACCCTTTCTGCGTTACACACCTAATGCAATTAATTCTGGATGCTTTATGGAAGGGTGTTGAAGATTTTAAAATTAATTTAACTGAACAAAGCGCAACTGAAGCGAGCAACATCCGTGATTTCAGGATTTCAGTCAAATTATTTTGAAAATTTTTAAAGCACCTTCAAATACTGGTATCTCTGTATTGAAATAGTTAAGCGTACCTTTCCTTATGAGCACACACCTGTACATGTATGGCACTTGTATTGACCATAATTTTAACCCTTCTGCGATGGCTTTCAGGAATTTCCATTTGCAAGACGATGATTAAAATTTATCATTGGAATGCCTGCTTCATTAAGCTAGCCAGTCATTCCAATCGTAGATTTTCTCTTGGCGTGTACTTGGACATTCACTTGGCAAGATTCTTGCTTTTCTTGACCATTACCCATTTCACTGAATTCCCCATATCTCATTTTCAATGCTACAGTACGCCGCAAAAATAAGTTAGGAAAAACACATTTTTTAATGCGCCAAAAGGAAAACAAAAATCTGACTGGTCTAGACTCGTTTTGATGCATCTAATTAGTTTTGACCCATTAATTTTTTTCTGATGAACCTACTGACATCTTTTAACACGCTAATAATTTTAAATTTATGAGGCAGTGCTATATATTTGACGCTTGTTTTAAAATGTTACACACTGGAAATACACAAACTCTTTATTTTGCGCGTGGTCATCCTGGTATTTACTACTAGTGAAGAGATCTCCGCACACGCGTAATTCATTGTTTTTCTAACCCAAACGTAATGCATATGCGATATCGTGGTGAGCACAGTTAGGCTTGTGCGATTTTTCAATTTAATTGTCAAAGTCAATAGAAAATCGGAAAATCAGGTAGATATATATGAGCAGTAACATTTTAAAAATTATACAAATACGTGGAATAAATCTAGTACAAAAATATGGTTTAAAATGTTAATACCCTATATCCAGACGGGAGGATGGACATTGGGGAATTCCCCGATGAAGCGCGATAGTACATACATTGTATACGGTTGCATTCAGTTTCTTTTTTATAAACAACCAAAGCACCAGGATGTTCCGAATCACGAGACCGCTAAAAAAATTACGAAAATATGGCTTAAGATGTTAATAGCATATATCGGGGATGTGTAAATAGGCTGCGTCACGTTAACATAATTAATACGCAAACACGAAGCCTGAATTATAAACTTGTCAAGAAAATTTATACTAGCCACCGAACATTTAAGCGCACCTAAGTAGTTTGAACTCGTTTAAATCTTCTTCAAAACGGGTCTCAATATCTTTTCAATGCATCCACGCTCTAAATGAAATCTTGGTGCACTAAATCTTCTTTTCCTTACGCATCAGAATATTCTAACTGACGCAGAATCGAAAATGTCCCGTTTTCAGCGTCTTTTTGGCGCTATGGCCCCGGGTTTTTTTAAATTTTTGCGGCGTACTGTACCATACAAGAAAACTGTTGAATATTTTGAAATTAATTTGACTGGAAGCCAGTGCTAGTGCTGCCTTAGGCAGCAACAGCTTCCAGTCAAATTAATTTCAAAATATTCAACAGAATAGGTTTTATGCGAGCGTAAATAAGATACTTTTTCATGGATTTGTAGGTGAAAGGTAGGAGACTTGTGTTCACAGCTACAGTACTGTTCAGAAATAAGCTAAAATGTCTCCAAAGTAAAAACACAAACATATTAATTAGTAAAAATTCAACTGTATGTTTTAAGTTGTTTTGGAGATGTTTTAAGTTATTCCTGAGCTGTACTGTATGGATTGATACTTTGAGTTGTGTGCCTTGCTTACTATCCCAGTATCCCCTGTACTGGCAGGCCAGGCAATGGTCAGTGTCCCCTGTACTGGCAGGCCAGGCAATGGTCAGTGTCCCCTGTACTGGCAGGCCAGGCAATGGTCAGTGTCCCCTGTACTGGCAGGCCAGGCAATGGTCAGTGTCCCCTGTACTGGCAGGCCAGGCAATGGTCAGTGTCCCCTGTACTGGCAGGCCAGGCAATGGACAGTATCCCCTGTACTGGGAGGCCAGGCAATGGTCAGTGTCCCCTGTACTGGCAGGCCAGGCAATGGACAGTATCCCCTGTACTGGCAGGCCAGGCAATGGTCAGTGTCCCCTGTACTGGCAGGCCAGGCAATGGTCAGTGTCCCCTGTACTGACAGGCCAGGCAATGGTCAGTATCTCCTGTACTGGCAGGCCAGGCAATGGACAGTATCCCCTGTACTGGCAGGCCAGGCAATGGTCAGTGTCCCCTGTACTGGCAGGCTGGGCAGTGGTCAGTATCGTTTTGTGCAATGTTTATAAATGTGGTCATCAGCCACAGTTTCGTAAAAAGCAATAACTTCTTTAGTCATCACGATGAGTCAGATATTTATAAGCCGAGAAGAGGAATGGTCACTGAATATCCTTAGCGAGAATATCTCTGCAGAGTCTGAGGTTTGGTGGGAGGGAATGATTGTGTCAGGATAGTGATGGGGTTTTGGGGTGCGGTGGGGTGGGGACTTATATACACCATACTGCATACCTTACAGCATTCTAACAGATTTCCTGATTCTAGAGTAAACAAAATTAATGTGTCCGTTTTTTACCCGGAAGCGACAGAAAGCAGCTAAGTATTCATTGAAGCAGAGCAAACATGGCGTGCACTCAAAGAACATAGTTACATTAGTAAGCAAGTGGTCTGTGATAAATGAAGTATGAAGCTTCAATAGTTAAGCAGGCCTGTAAATAATTCTTGGATTAATTATGATTATAGAAAGTTATCCATAAAGACACAATAGTACTATGTTTACATAGCTTTAAACATATCAGATATCGAACTCAAGGAGATGGTTTAACAGGGCTTCTGTCGTATTAGTCATATTATCCGATAATAATGATGATAATAATAATAATAATAATAATAATAATTTCAAGTCTATTTCTAATTTAAGCCCTACATAACCGTTTAATGGTCATGCCAGCCGTAAAATGACCAGTCGTAAACTTTTTAGTGGACAAGGGTCTTCAGAAGTGTAAATTTGCAGACAAAGAGAAGAGTATTTTTGTATAATTGACCACTTCAATCACGAACTCAATAACCGAGCCAGTCATTCCAGTGGTAAATTCTCAAAAATAGACTTCTCTTTGTTTGCAAATGGACATTTTCTATGAGAAAATTTTCTTGAACAAATTCGCAGTTTAAAGGGTCAAAGCTTTAATAGCCAAGCCAGACAAAGCTGGCCTTTGCAGAGGTCTTTAGTAGTGTCCATTTGTAAGGCAAGACAAGACTTTTTGCAAATTTACCACTGGGATGACTGTCGCGATAACCGATCCAGTCATTCCAGTTGTGAATTTTGAAAAATAGTCTTCTTGGTGCATATAATTGTTTAAATATAATCTACATGACAGTAACCCTTTAATGACTAAATTTGGTCATTTAAATTTTCAATTCTTTCTTAGAAAACGTCCGTTTTTGTAGATTAAGAGATTATTTTTTAGAATTTACCACTGGAATGGCTGGCTTGGTTATCGAGCCAGTCATTCCAGTGGTAAATTTTCCAAAAATAGTCTTCTCTTGGTCTGCAAATGGACATCACTTTAAACCACTACAAAGGGAGCTTTGGGTATCAAAGGGTTAATCTGAATATATTTACCTGTTAATTAATAATATACCTTTATGTTAAATCATGTGTTCCAATCGTTACACCTGTACTTACAGGTCTTCAGGAATATCTGTATCCTGCAACGACTGTCCGCTTCACAAGACATTGGTCACGATAGTTGGTCATGTCGCCTTTTCAGCAAATATCCTGTTAATCAGAAAAAAAATTTGGACACAGGAAAAAGAACGTATCTCATGATTTTAACCAACGATGGTCAAGATTATTCAAGAATATTCACAATTTTTGCTAATATTTAATGTCCATTTGCATGTTATTCTTGAAAACTTATCGCTGGAATGACTGGCTCGGTCAGCGAGCCAGCCATTCCAGTGAGTAGTTTAAAAAAATTGTCCAGATTGCTTACAAATGTACATTTCTCAAGACTATTGCATGGGCTGGTTCTGACCCCTTGACCTTTAAAGCGTTAAGCAATATTGATCAAGAATATACCATGGTAGAATTGTGAATGATGTCATAATTTTCAAATCACTGAATGTTTAATTTCAATGCAATCCAGCATACATGTTATGTACATGTTTTCAGGTTTCATCTGATAATGGAGCGTAGGCTGTGTCAAGATGCATGCGCATACAGGTTAATGCTCCACATTACCAAAGTGAATCCTGAAAACACTTAAGAGTATAAATGTATTAACCCTTTAACACCCATATCAGCCAAAAACAGCTTCTGCAGTGTTCTTGAGAAATGTCCATTTGCAGATCAAGAGAAGACTATTTTTGAATATTTACCACTGGAATGACTGGCTCGATAATCGAGCCAGTCATTCCAGTGGTAAAGTTTCAAAAATAGTTTTCTCTTGGCCTTCAAATGGACATTTTCTATGAGAAAATTTAAATTTTCCTGAACAAATTCGAGGGTTAAAAGGTTAAATTTGAGTGGGGCCATTTCAGAAATTCAATCTAAACAATGATGCCATTTAAAATGGTTTCTAAATTAGAACAGAATATTTTTAATTAAAAAAAAAAAATCCAATCTGTTATTAAGTTGTTGATTAGTACATTTAGAATTTGATAGATATTTAGATTTTGCTTTCTACTGCACAAATTTACGATCAATCGAATGTGTGCAGGAAAGATGATTAAAATCAAACATTGTGGACAAACACTTGAATAAATTCCTGGTTTGGAAGTAGTTGTACGCGATTGAAAATATCTGTATCACGGATTCGCTAGTCCAAACTTTATTTTACGTTAAATCTCCACATATGAGCGAAAATATCTGGTGACTTTAAGATCAATCACGGCCCATTCTCTACTTGTCTCATTCCTTTAAAAGAATAGGGTTACCGAAAAGAAAATTAGAAAGTTAAAAAAATACTATCTCAGAGTATCTTATTTTTACTTTTTTATTTTATGTTATGCAGACTTCTCCTTCACCCACACACACACACACACCCACCCGCCACCCTACCCACGAATCATACACAAGTAGGACATATAAAGGCTGTATCTAGAAATTAATGCCTAAATGCCCATTCCTTGTAAGTACACATATTTTACCTTACGGGTTAAGGCGACAAAAACTAGCTTCTGTAGTCAGTCGTCTTGAGAAATCTCCATTTACAGCCCAAGAGAGAAGACTATTTTAGAAAATGTACCACCGGAGTGAGTGGCTCAATAACCAAGCCAGTCATCCCAGTAGTCAATTTTCTAAATTAGCCTTCTCTTGTCATGCAAGTGGACATTTATTAGATAGAAATTGTGATTTTTCTTGACCTATCTTAATCATTAAAGTATTAATCAGTAATCAATTGAACCCTGGATAGTTAAACTGCATTAAGTTACACAGATTTGTTCAATCTTAGTAGCAGTCCAGCCATATCATTATTGCCTTGGTGCTAAGCCGTATTTGAGTTGCCATCATTGACCATAACCTTTAACCTGTGCCTATGAACAGCCTTGAGGAATGACCATTTGCAGACCAAGAGTGATTAGCGTTTGAAAATTTATCACTGAAATGACTGGCTCAGTAACCGAGTAGTTTCCTCAAAACCACTGAAGAAGCCGTTTTTGGCTTGAGTGTTAACGGGTTAACCAGTTATAACAGTTGAGCAGCTCCAAAGGCAGTTCTAGATAAACTTGACGCCTGACACCGCAAACACCTCCGTACTATCATCCGTAAGCGGTTTCCGGATAGTATAATCTCCAAGGACACATTATACACTATACAGTCCCTCTGTCTGCGAGTGTGGCCCAACAAAGATGGTCTATGTTTGGTCCATGTTCTGTGAATACCACGAGACACGCATCCACTGAAAGCGGTGAGATTTGCTGTACTCAGTGCTAACATCGACAAAGCCTGCAGCGGATGGCGTTGCACAGACCCGAATTAAGAACCTGTGGGAGCTAAAGGGCTCTGGCTGAGGATAGAACCATTCTCTGAGAAAATTGAAATTTTCTTGACCAAAGTTGTGTAGTACAGGGTTAATCAATTAGTAGTGATGTGACTGTCTCATTAACTGATAAAGATATTCCTCTATATGAACTGATGTGTTCTCTACGGTGATTCGTTAATCCTCTCCGTCAGTCTGATTGAAAGGGGAGATAACCCTCTTTGGCAGTCTGATTGACAGGGGAAATAAAACATGTGCCAATTAAGACTTTCACTTAAGTTGTTTTAAATACAGCTTTCTGGTCAGTCTGTGTAATATAAATGTATATAATATATAAAAATTATTAATAATTATTGCTGTGTTAAATATTTTTATTATTAATTCTATTTCTGTCTGTTTATTATTTTTTATTAAATTTTATTTTGTGACACACGATGCAACGAGTGCCGCTGTCTACTGAAATGTTAATATATAAAAATAATAATAATAATAATAATAATAATAATAATGATGATGATGTTTTAAACAAAAGAAAATCAATTAATTAGATACTTGGTGAATTTTAGTTTTTAAATTTTGACGACAAGATCAGGAATGGTATTGGAAATTACTTTTTTATTAATAGGAATATAAAAGCACATGATTCATGTGTGTTAGATTAATATTTATGATGAAACTATAACCGGCTAATGGTCAAGCCAGCCTCTGCAGTGGTCTTGAGGAATGACCATTTACAGGACAAGAGAACAATATTTTTGAAAAATCGCCACTGGAATGACTGGCACGATATCCAGTCATTCCAGTGAGAAATTTTCAAAAATCCTCTTGTCTTGCCTTGTAGCTGGACATTCTGCTCTACAAAAGTTTCCATTTGCTTGACTAATCTTGACCATTGAACGGGAGTGGATTTTGGACAAATATTTGTGTGCATAGACGTTTTTTATGAGGTATGCAT
This sequence comes from Chaetoderma sp. LZ-2023a, assembly GCA_034401795.1. NCBI lineage: Eukaryota > Metazoa > Mollusca > Caudofoveata > Chaetodermatida > Chaetodermatidae > Chaetoderma > Chaetoderma sp. LZ-2023a. Next base: position 121,239,721 of record CM067367.1, read on the forward strand.
GCGTCAGTGGTCACATTTACATCTAGCTATTTCATAGGCCACTTTTGTTTCTGAAATAAATACTTCCATTCTGCAGTTTTTGTTGGTCAATATTGTGATAAATTCTTTGTTATTTGCATGCATTACATGAAGCATGCATTCTTATTATAACACAAATTCATGGTACGGTTGGTGACTATTACGGGCCTGTGATCATAAATATACAGGGCTTGAAAAGCTGAATTTAATTAAGTGGCGAATTTGCCAGGCCTAGTACTAATCATGTGAATTTCCCAGTCCTGTGGAGTTATTCACCTTTCCAGAGTATCCATCTATCAATCTGACATCATATGATGTCATAATCAGCTAAGCGGCGTGTAGGATGACGTCATAAATGATTCTATTTGGCCCATCTTTAACTCATAATAATCCGACATGGTCGACAAATTGTATGTCTCTACTATTTAATAAACGTGCTGTTGAATATTTTGAAACTATTTACCTGGACGCTACCATAGGCAGCATCACCGCCCAGTCAAATTAGTTCCAAAATATTCAAAATCTTAACCTGTATAGTTTTCTGGAAATTGATAGTCATGGCGTTCAGAGATCGATCGATCCCATCGCGAGCAAGGTGTTGGTGGAGCTTAGCTAGAGATGGGCGTGGCATAGCTAAAACTGGAAAGATCCATTAGCAAACAAAGGATTGATGCTATAAAGTATCAATAAGTTAACATGTTTCCAAAACAAAAAGAAATGGGTTTAGTTAGTAGGGCTGAAGTTCGTGAGGATTTTCACGAACCGAACAGCTTCACGATACAGATGTTCAAACCACGAACTGGTTCATAAACCTTTTTAATATGCTATTGCATGCGAGAAACTACTCCTAACAGAAAATAACATTTAAAGGCAGGTGGCTTTACTGGTTAAATCATACCGACACAAATGACAAGTTCTGACAACAAATGTTGGAAAATAATATAAGACTCATAGCCAGCTAAGTTGGTCATATTCGTAAATCACACTTAAGAGGACATTCAGAGATTGCTTGGCTTTTATCCCTTTCACTGACAAATCCCTGAAAAAGTAAATAAATTCTTTATGATATAAAACTTACTCTGTTGAATACTTTGAAATTAATTTGACTAGAAGCTGTTGTTGCCTTAGGCAGCAACAACTTCAAGTCAAATTAATTTCAAAATATTCAACAGCTTTCCTGTATGGTTTTCCTAAAATTAGATATGGGAATTCATCTGTGAAAGGGTTAGCTTATGTATGGTTCACTAACCACATGAATCTCATGCAAGCGAACCGAACCATGGTTCGTCATCTCTTCGTTTGTGATTTTCCGAACCAACTCTATTAGTTAGTAATGGGTTTTTTCTTCTTACCTTCACAATGTGTAATGTGATGTAGTCACGTTGTGATAGAGCGTTATGCTGCGGTTAGCTACAAGGTGTTTCACCCTGAAGCCACGATGAGGCCCGGCATATCTGTCCTCGTCTGGGGAACAGTAAATGTTATAATGAATGTTTTGAAGATAATTTGATTGGAAGACATTGCTGCCTTAGGCAATACACCTTTCCAGAGTACCCACCCATCATATGATGTCATAATGAACTGCGTGGGGTGTACAATGACATCATAATGAATGACGTCGATAAGTACGTCACGAACGCATATTTGAAGACGGTCTATGCGTTGTTGTACAAATTGTTTGCTTTTACTATTTAATAAATATTCTGTTGAATATTTTGAAACTAATTTAACTGGGCGCTGTTGCTGCCATAGGCAGCAACAGCACCAAGTCAAATTAGTTACAAAATATTCAACAGCTCTGTATAGTTTTCAGGAAATTGATAGCTAGGGCATTCGGGGATCGATCAATCCAAACACGGCGAGGTGTGGGTGGAGCTTAGCATGTGATGGGCGGGGCATAGCTAAACATGGAAAGGTCCATTATCTTTAAAATGTTAAAGGTGCATATTCACAACAGAATGTCTGAAAATAAAATTGTTAAAATTGTATTCGTATAGAGGCTTAAATTGTATGCCTAAATGTAATTAAAACAAAGAAATCTTAAGATATGATGATTTCATTACGTATAAATTAATTTAAAAAATTTCAGCTGTGAAATTCAATTAGCGACACAAGTCCCTCATTAAAATTCACAACTTAAAAAATTATAATAATTTATACGGATTAAAATCATCGTATGTTAAGATTTATTTCGTACATTAAGATACATATTTTACGCCTTTAAAAAGTATAATATATTAACAACAAGTTTTCTTTTTATTTTGGAAACATGATATGTTATTTCTAAGATATGCACGAGCGGGTAGATAATAGGAAGAAGTCTTATGCAATTTTGAAAGCGGTGTTGCTGAAAGCTGGTGCTGTCTTGTGCAGCAAAGATAGCAGTACCACTGTTCTCAAAATTACGCGAGATGTTCAAAATGGGCTTGAATAGTAGTTTCATATTTGAGTAATGGGAAATTTTCAAAAATAGTATTCACTTAGCATGCAAATGACATTCCTCAAGACCACTTCAGAGGCTGGTTTTGGTCTGCTTTGGCGTGAGAGTTAAGAAATTCACATCATTATCTAGGCCTAGCTAATTAAGACTGCTTCTACCACCACCTAGCGCAATTTTTTTCTGTTTGCATACATATATAATAGACTTGCAATAACTTTCAAATGATATGTAATAATAATCATAATAATAATGATGATAATAATAATGAATTTTATATGAATTTTTTATACTACATAATCTTTTTGAATAATACTTATTGACAAGGAGATATGACGGGTTTGAACTATAGATCGTGATATACACAGCGAGATTTTAGTCTTGATACTCAGTCTTATAATATTCACTGCAGAAGGCTTGTGACACAGCATCATTAGATTATTTCCAGTCTTAGATTCTAAAACCATTTATCATAGAATCTGACTCTATTTTGTTAACCCCTACCACTCTGATGTCAAAATCTTTAATTTTCAAATTAAATTAAAGGATGAACTGGTGTTCATTTTTCAACAAATTTGGTAGATGGTGCTGTCGTAGATGGCAACATCATCCACCAAAATTGTTGAAAAATGTACACCAGTTTCTGTGCTATGGACAGAATAGATAGATAGAATATTGACATCAGAATGGTAAGTGTTAAATGAATATATTGATTTGAGATATTTTTCAAGAACTATGTTAACCCTTTAACACTTAATTTGTTCCTATAAAATTTAAATTTTCTCATAGAAAATGTCCATTTGCAGACTAAGAGAAGACTATTTTTGAAAATTTACCACTTGAATGACTGGCTCGGTTAAGGAGCCAGTCATACCAGTGGTAAATTTTCAAAAATAGTCTTCTCTTGGTCTGCAAATGGACATTTCTCAAAACGACTGTAGAAGCAGTTTTTGGCTGATATGAGTGTTAATGAGTTTAGCTCCATAATCTTGATCACCTAGAGCGTATATACGACTGAGTCAGTGTTTTGAGAGTGAATTTTGAGACTAAATTCCCGGTGACGTGTGCACGGAGCTCATAGTTCATTACGTTCAGTATTTAGGCCTTGATCTCTGATGAGTATAGTATGTATATTATGAATATTTTTTTAATCGCCTAGAATATCTGCATGGCTTACAGTGAAAGTTTCTACAACATCATATTTACGTGTTATAGCTCTCTTCTCATATTATGGAATAAAATAGAGGTGTGTTTGTGTGTGCTCGCAGAGGCGTAGATGCATACACACACGCATTCGTGCATGCACGTGCTTAAACACATGCACGAGTGCAAACGCAAAAACTTCAACTACTGCTAATACAACTGAATATGGAGTTTCAATATGGCAAACCCTTGAGAATAGGTTATGACGTTCGTCACGTCCCTTAACATGTGATGTATTTGATTATGACATCAAACACTTGAATGGCAGATAAGTTATGTATAAGTTTAGCGACAGATAAGCTATGATTTAACCCTTTCTTAATGAAGCCCGCTAAAATCGGCCACTGTAGTGTTCTTGAAGAATGTCCATTCTCAGGACAAGAGAAGACTATTTTTGAAAATTTACCTCTGAAATGACTGGCTCGGTTACCGAGCCAGTCATTCCAGTGATACATTTTCAAAAATAGTCTTCTCTTGCCCTCCAAAATGGATATTGACAAAGGCGATATTTTGATATTGTTAAATAAATTTGGACTTTAAAGGGTTAAACATAGTTTCTGTGGTGGTTCCCTTTGGTCGTCACTTAGATATCTTTTGTACGATGATCATTTAGTGAAAATGATTCCAGGTCACAATTCCATGAGTCTTGATAGTATATTTAACTGAGGCAGATGCCATCTGTCTATGACATGCCTGTAGTTTAAATAAAAATCAGCTTATACCAAAGTTATAGATGTGAGCTTTACCAACTGATGCATGTGTAGCGCACCACTGGATGTATATAACATGACATTTTGTTCGAATCTCTTGCACTGCATCAGGCTCGTTAGTTTTTAATCAATTACATTTGTACTAAATTTTTAACTCTCAAATTTGTTCAAGAAAATTTCAATTTTCTCATTGAAAATGTTCATTTGCAGATCAAACTAAAACTATTATTGAAAATTTGCCACTGGAACGATTGGCTCGGTTATCGAGCCAGTCATTCCAGTGAAAAAATTTCAAAATAGTCTTCTCTTGGTCTGCAAATGGACATTTATCAAGACCACTGGCAGAAGGCATTTTTGGCTGATAGGTGGGTGTTAAAGGGTTAATGGTCAAGCTGGTCAAAAGAAGTTTGTAATGGCCTTGAGAATTGAAATGTTAATTTGCAGGTCAAGAGAAGACTATTTTAAAATTTTTACCACTAGAATGACTGGCTCGGTAACTGAGTGGTAATTTCAGTGGTAGATTTTTTTTAATGGATATTGATTAAGCAAATGAACAAATTAATTTTCTTGACCAGTCCTGGGCATTACGCGATTAAAAACTTTAAAATCTCACTTTTCTACCTCAATTTAGCCTCACTGTGTATTGTGTTAAAAAGCTTAGTCGTTATAGACAAGAAAATCAATACTCAAAGCTAATACCTTTAAGACTATCTTTAAAGCCGAGCTTTCACACATAGCTGAGCTTCCATCAGCTGAGTGAGGCATATTTATGTTTGAAAACTCATAAAAAAGAAACAAAGTTAGTATTAAAAGGTACTAGCTTTGATCCAGTTTTCTCATCTACTTTGTATACTAGAATGATGTATGTATGTATGCTGTTTGTTTCATTATGGTTCATCAGAACAGTACAGGTTTTCTTAATATTTTGCAAAAGGGATTGTGAAAGTAGATCAGCAATAAAATCCAGCTAAGTTTGTTTAAAAAATACTCAACAACTTTCTTGTATTTTTAGATGCCTGTAAGTTAAGACCTGCTCAACAACTTTCTTGTATTCTTAGATGCCTGTAAGTTTAAACCTACTCAACAACTTTCTTGTATTCTTAGATGCCTGTAAGTTCAGACCTACTCAACAACTTTCTTGTATTCTTAGATGCCTGTAAGTTCAGACCTACTCAACAACATTCTTGTATTCTTAGATGCCCGTAGGTTCAGACCTACTCAACAACTTTCTTGTATTCTTAAATGCCTGTAGGTTCAGACCTACTCAACAGCTTTCTTGTATTCTTAGATGCCTGTAAGTTCAGACCTACGCAACAACTTTCTTGTATTCTTAGATGCCTGTAAGTTCAGACCTACTCAACAACTTTCTTGTATTCTTAGATGCTTGTAGGTTCAGACCTACTCAACAACTTTCTTGTATTCTTAGATGCCTGTAAGTTCAGACCTACTCAACAACTTTCTTGTATTCTTTGATGCCTGTAAGTTTAGACCTACTCAACAGCTTTCTTGTATTCTTAGATGCCTGTAAGTTCAGACCTACGCAACAACTTTCTTGTATTCTTAGATGCCTGTAAGTTCAGACCTACTCAACAACTTTCTTGTATTCTTAGATGCCTGTAAGTTCAGACCTACTCAACAACTTTCTTGTATTCTTTGATGCCTGTAAGTTTAGACCTACTCAACAGCTTTCTTGTATTCTTAGATGCCTGTAAGTTCAGACCTACGCAACAACTTTCTTGTATTCTTAGATGCCTGTAAGTTCAGACCTACTCAACAACTTTCTTGTATTCTTAGATGCCTGTAAGTTCAGACCTACTCAACAACTTTCTTGTATTCTTAGATGCTTGTAAGTTTAGACCTACTCAACAACTTTCTTGTATTCTTAGATGCCTGTAAGTTCAGACCTACTCAACAGCCTTCTTGTATTCTTAGATGTCTGTAAGTTCAGACTGATATAGCAATCGGTGTGTATGTCTTAGAGTGTGTGTGAGCGTGCCCATATATGCATGCGTGCGTGTGTGTCCTTCTGTCTGCATGTCTTGTACTGCCGTTGTCTGTCCGTGAATTTTGTTTCACAGGCAGTCAATATGAATGCGTGACTAAGTTAGGCTATGGGTGTGTCACATTAAAAGCGGGTCATTGTGACCTACTTTTCATGACTCGAGTAACATCAAAGGAAACAACACTGTATATAATTATAATCCTTTCCTATAGAGTTGTCTTGAAATCAAGACACTTGCATTTAAAAAGTTAACTGATTAACTGGTGTCATGATTTGAAGCAAATTGTGTAAGAACCCTAGGATTGTAGACTTCTAATCTTATATACAGAAATCTGATTGGCTAATTTCGTCTGTACTTGCTAATACTTGAGAAATGTCAAAATAATTCTTTAACGGACTACAGCTACTACACTGATTAACTGCTGGCCTGATTTGAATAAACCTTGGCTGAAAGGACACTTTCGGTAATTGACTGCTATTAACCTCTCATATCAATTTAACCCTTGGTTGGCGAGGCACTCAAGCTGGCCTATACTTCATCGACAGTCGTATTGAGGAATGACCATCTGCGGGCTAAGAGAACGCTTTTTGAAAATATACCTCTGGAATGACCGAGTCAATAACCAAACCTTGATTTTCTTCATCATTAAACTTTTACTGTTCAAGCTGATTAAAACCGTCTCTGGAAACATCCATTTGGTGGGTATCAGAAAGATATTTTTGTAAATTCCTGCGGTAAATTGACAAAAATATTTTTTTCTGGCCTGCAAATGAACATTCGCTGAGCAATAATATAAATTTTCTTGAAAACTATTGACCAGTTAAAGGTTATTGGCTATAGGTACAGTACAGATCATTAATAACTTAACATGTTTAAAAAAGCCCCAGAAACAAGTTTGTTAGTAAGAGTGTCTGTTGAATATTTTGAGCTTAATTGGATTGGAAGACATGACATTGCTGCCAATCCATTATGTTCAAAATATTCAACAATGTATTTTGTTTAGTTTTTGACGCATGTTATGTTATTTCTGAACTGTAGTAGAGCACTTTGAAGTTAAATTTTTAAATTTTCAGAATTCTGTCTTTGTTCAGATACTGATACACTATGTGGGTGATACCATCTCTTAGGTATCTTGTTTCATTGCTTGCTATTCTAATGATCATCCCGTGTGAAGTGACCAATGCGTTCTGAAGACGTGGATTATTTTAACTCTAATGGTCAAGACAGCCAAAATTGCCATTTGCAATCGTCATGAGAAATGTCCACCGTTCACTGAGCCCGTCATTCCAGGAATGAATTTTCAAAAATAATCTCATCCTGCAAATATACATTCACTAAACACAACAATTATATTTTCAAAACCAATGATTAACCAGTAAAAACACTAACCCTTTATTTAACCGTCGAATCTGTTCAAGAAAATTTAAATCTTATAGAAAATGTTCATTTGCAGACCAAGAGAAAACTGTTTATGAAAATTTACCACTGAAATGACTGGCTCGGTTATCGAGCCAGTCATTCCAGTGGTAGATTTTCAGAAATATGTCTTCTCTTGGTCTGCAAATGGGCATTTCTCAAGACCCCTGTTGAAGGAATTTTGGCTGATATGAGAGTGTTAATGAGTTAATTAGATAGATGTTTTACTGTGCTATGACTTCTTATGTATATTCCACATATAATATACAATTTACTTTGACGAATTTACTGTTATTAATTGTTAAAAATGTCAAATTTTAAATTTTTAAATCATTTTTGATGGTCATTTAATTTGTTGTTAAAACACTGAATGACATTAATTTAAAGATTAAGACCTGTAGTAACCATGTTATTCTGTTGATTTGATAACGGGACCCCAAATTTGATACATTTTAAGACGTAAATTATCTTTCAATGTGCTTTTGTACATAAATGCTCTCTCTTCTGATGAAGAAAATAATAACATTAGTTGTAACCCTTTAGTGGTCAAGTCGGCCAAAACTGGTCTCCGTCCTTATGCGTGTCCATTTACAGGCCAAGAGATGAAGATTTTTGAAAATTTATCACTGGAATGACTGTCTCGATAACCGAGCCAGTCATTCCAGTGGTAAATTTTCAAAAATTCTCTCATAGCCTGCAAATGGACATTAAATAAGGAAATATCTTCATTTTCGTGGCCAAATTTTACTGTTAAAGGGTTAAAAGTTAACACCTTTTGAAACGTGGTATCATGAAGTTAAAGGAACTCATGAATAAATCTGTGTGTCGAACATGCAGAAATTAATTTTTGTCAAGCCCTATATCGGCGGCGTCCATCCATCCATCCATCCATCCGTCCACTTTTCCTTTAAACGACTTATTCTCAAGAACCGCGGGGCCGATTTCAATTATATTTAGCAGGAAGCATCCTTAGGGTATAGGGATTCAAATTTGTTCAAATGAAGCCAATCGACCAATTTGGCCGGCAGCCATCTTGGATTTTGGCCGATTTTAGAAAACATCTTAAAAATCTTCTCCGAAACTGTTATGGGGATTGATGCCAAACTCATGAAATATGATCTAGGGCAAGAGCTGAACCAAGTTTGTTCAAAGGAACTTGATTGGTCAAATGGTTTGGTGGCCATCTTGGTTGACCTAGTTTTAGCGAAAATGACTTCTCCAGAACCGCTGAACGGATTGAGTCGAAATTTGGCAGATATGATTAGGGGTTAGGGGCCAATAAAGTTTGTTCACGGGAAGTTAACCCGTCAAAAAACATGGCCGCTGTGGGCCCATCAAAATATAGCGTGTTTGGCGGCCATATTGGATTTTTTTATTTGATGGATTTTGAGACTGAAATTGGTGTTATATGTGTTTTTTGGGTGTTCTGATCTCAAATTTGCCATTTTCGAAACTGTCGGATAAATGAATGATAGTGCATTTATATTGCGCTGAACTCCATGCGATTGCATGCTCTAAGCGCTGTACATCATAAATGGTTTGGCGACCATCTTGGATTATTCTCCTGTGAAATGTGCCCATACTAAAGCAATGGGAAATTTAAAATGTCTTCTGGAGAACTACTAGGCCGATTTCAATTATATTTGGCTTAAAGCATCCTTAGGGCTTAGGGATCCAAGTTTGTTCAAATGAAGCCGATCGGTTAATTTGACCGGTGACCATCTTGGATTTTGACCGATTTTAGGAAATATTTTTTTAAATCCCGTTCTCTGAAACGGCTTGGGGAATCGATTCAAATCTTAGTAAACCGCATCTAGGCAAAGACGTAAGCCAAGTTTGTTCAAGACGACTTGATTTACCGAATGGTTCGGCGGCCATCTTGGATGACCTAGTTTTCCTGAAAACGACTTCTCCAGAACCGCTGAATGGATCAGGCCGAAATTTGGGAGATATGATTAGGGACTAAGGGCCATTAAAGTTTGTTCAAGGGAAGTTGCATGGCCACCGTGGGCCAATCAAAATGTAGCGTGTTTAGCGGACATACTGGATTTTTTTATTTGATGGATTTTAAGGCCGAAATTGGTTCTATGTATGTTTTTGGGTATTCTGAGCTCAAATTTGCAATTTTTGAAACTGTCAAATAAGCGGTTTGGCGGTCATCTTGGATAATTTTCCCGTCAAAAGCTCCCATGCTAAAGCAATGGGAAATTTAAAATGTCTTCTCGAGAACTGCCAAGCCAATTTCAATTATGTTTGGCAGGAAGCATCCTTAGGACATAAGGATCCAAGTTTGTTCAAATGAACCCGATCGGCCAAATTGCCCAGCGGCCATTTTGGATTTCGCCCGATTTCAGGAAATGTCTTTAAAAATCTTCTCCGAAACCACTTGGGGAATCTTCATCTAGGCCAAGAGGTAAGCCAAGTTTGTTCAAGAGGACTTGATTGACCAAATGGTTCGGCGACCATCTTGGATGACCTAGTTTTCACGAAAATGACTCCTCCCGAACCGCTGAAGGGATCAGGCCAAAATTTGGGCCATTAAAATTTGTTCAAGGGAAGTTGATCTATCAAAAAAACATGGGCGGCATGGGCTAATCAAAATATAGTGTGTTTGGCATCCATATTGCACTTGCAAAAATGTCCACAAACTCATTTAAAAGACTGTTAAACCACCCACCAACAATTTTGACAAAAATTTATGGTGCTCCAGGTGAGCGGCAGAGGCCCCTTGGGCCTCTTGTTTAATATTATTTTATTTTTTATTATTTTTGTTATTATTATTATTATTATTATTATTTCTACTTCGATCACCACTACCACCTTCCCCTCCCATTCACAATCGAGCACTTATGCTACTGCTACGATTATGACTAAACCACTACTACTACCACTACTACTACTACTACTACTACTACTACTACTACTACCACTACTACTACTACTACTACTACTACCACTACTACTACTACCACTACTACTACTACTACTACTACTACTACTACTACTACTACTACCACTACCACTACTACTACGACCACTACCACTACTACTACTACCACTACCACTACTACTACTACTACTACTACTACTACTACTACTACTACTACTACCACTACTACTACTACTACTACTACTACCACTACCACTACCACTACTACTACCACTACCACTACTACTCCTACTACTACCACTACCACTACTACTACTACTACGACCACTACCACTACTACTACTACTACTACCACTACCACTACTACTACTACCACTACCACTACCACTACCACTACTACTACTACTACTACTACTACCACTACTACTACCCTACTACCACTACCACTACCACTACCACTACCACTACTACCACTACCACTACCACTACTACTACCCTACTACCACTACTACTACTACTACTACTACTACTACTACTACTACTACTACTACTACTACTACTACTACTGCTACTACTACTACTACTACTACTACTACTACTACTACTACTACTACTGCTACTACTACACTTAATACTATTGACTATAGTGTGACTCTTAAATAACTTACCATAACATGTTTCCAAAATAAAACCTGAAACGTTAGTTATTAACGAATGTGAATGTCCTGTTCAGTATTTTGAACATGATTGGATTGGACGACATTGCTGCCTAATTATAATACAATCTTTGCCATACACTACATGAAGTGAAAGATAGCATGCTTTAGTGATCTGAATCACATCTGGTGTCCTAGTGTCCGGCATCCGAGAATTACGTAGAAACTAGAAGGTTAAAAGCTTTTCAAAATTCACAGACTACATGCATGGGCCGCTCTAGTTTAGGTTTTCACTTTCCGTTTATTAAATACTCCTCAGTCAGTTGTAGGCATGAAATATTTATTTGAATATACAACTGAATATTTTACTCAATGCCGAGTGCAATTATATATACAGTAATACGGTCTGAACCATTTAACCCTCAAATCTGTTTATGAAAATTTCAATTTTCTCATTAAAAATGTCCATTTGCGGACCAAGATAAGACTATTTTTGAAAATTTATCACTGGAATGACTGGCTCGGTTACCGAGCCAGTCATTCCAGTTGTAAATTTTCAGAAAAAGTTCTCTTACCGGCAAATGGACATTTCTAAAGCCCACGACAGAAGCCTTTTTTGGTCGCCATGAGTGTTAAAGTGTTAGGTACGGTTATAGTACAGTACTCGTGTAGATGGATAGGAATTCATATAAATACAGGGTTTTATACTTTATATGCGATAACGTTATCATTCTAACATTAATCTACACCTACTAGCACTTCAGAATCATGACTATGACCTCTGACCTTTAAGTAGTGTAACATGGGTTGAGTATGTCATTATTGAAACTCGGAAAACCTATCATAGCGGGCAAGAAAATCTAACCTTGTCTTTAGTCAAGGTCAGTTTGCGGGCCAAGATTAGACTATTTTCTTCCGATTTATCACCGGAATGATTAGCTCCATTATCTAATCAACCAATCCAGTGGTAAATTTTCAAAACTAGTGTTCTCTTGGCTTGCAAATGGATTCAAAGGCAATCTTTGGCTGACTTCGCCATTACATTGTTAATTGTCTCGCTGTTGTAAGCCACTAGACAATAATTTCAATAAGCAAAAACCCTTGACTTGCTGAATATTTTGAAAACAATTTGACTGAAAGTTCTTGGTGGCTTAACCCCTTGAATATGTCATCTGGAAAAAAACTCAGCAGGCAGAGTTAAGCTATGACAGACATTAGAAGGATCTATGCCCCTGGGGCCCCCTCCAATTTCTAGCTATGCCCTACAATTTCTATCTAAGCTCCACTAACTTTTACGAGTGTTGGAATCGATTTGAAACTTAAACCTGAATTTCCAGCAACTAAATTTCAAGATAACTATACCAGTTATCTGTTGAATTTTTTTAAACTAATTTGACTGCATACTATTGTTGCCTATTGCTGACTTTCAGTAAAATTAATTTTAAAATACTCAACAGCTTTCCTGTATGGTTGCCTTGAAAATGAGATATAGGGAATTCATCAGTGAAAGGGTTCAGAGATCTCACTGATACATGCCACCTGCGAATAATTGCAATGGGCAATAACTCTGAACCTGCTGAATATTTTGAAAACAATTTGACTTAGCCACCACCAACTTTCAGTCAAATTGTTTTCAAAATATTTAACATATCAAGAGCTAAGCCCATGGAAAATGTAGTCTGCTGAGATTCAGCAGTTGATCAGGTAAACTTAAAGACATTTCCTTTGGTCATTTGTATTTAATCAGCGTTTGTTGCCACATGCAAAATTTATTTATGGGGAAATGACTAATTTAAATTAAAATATCTAATCGAATTAATCAGTATTTTTATCACTTTTCGTTCAGCAATTTCAGTTTTCACTTACAACATCAAGCGGAGCAACTGATTTGTGCCCATCTATTCATATTATTGTATTATTAAGACAATTTTATACTCTAACTATGATATACAGTATTATTAAATAATAATATTAAACCTATTATTAGATATAGCTGTATTACAATTACTATTCTATTCCTTACTCATTATTCCAAATTTTAATACTAACTATTGCCTTCAACTTCGACTGAAAATAACAGATTTTCAGTATTTAGGTTTTTAACTTACTTATTACTGACGGTGTCAATACAGTATAGGTAATACAAATGTTATTTCAATAGGGTAACATTTCATGACTTATTATTGCTTTGAAGAACAGATGATAATCACTCATACATCTGCTTTTAAACAAGTAAATGTTGCAGGCATTGCTTTGCACCAATAAATTTAATAACTAATGTTCTTATTTTCTTTTTGTAACTGATATAGTCAGGAAGAATGTGTGTGTGTGTGTGTGTGTGTGTGCGTGTGTGCACACGCACACACGCATTTGATTTTGAAGCCAAAATTGGTTTTATATATATTTTTTACCACTTTCAAAACTATCCGATAATCGGTTTGGCAGCCAACTGATCTTTTCCCATCAAAAACTCCCACACTGAGCAATGGGAAATTGAAAATGTCTTCTTCCCTAGAACCACTGGGCCGTTTTCAATTATATTTGGCAGGAAGCATCTATGGCATAGAGATTCAAATTTACAAATGAAGCCGATCAGCCAATTTTGTCCGGTGTCCATCTTGAATTTTGGCCGATTTTTAGAAACGTCTAAAGACCTTCTCCGAAACCACTTATGGGATTGATTCAAAACTCATGAAATATCTCGGGCAGGAGCCGAACCAAGTTTGTTGAATGGAACTTGATTGGCCTAATGTTTTGGCAGCCATATTAGATGATCTATTTTTCTCGAAACAACTCCAAACTGCTGAACGGATCAGGCCGAAATTTGTTCATGGGAAGTTGATAAGTAAAAAAACATTGGCGTCATGGACCAAAAAAAATGTAGCGTATTTGGTGGCCAAATTGAATATTTTTATTTGATGGATTTTCAAGCCGAAATTGATGTTATATAGGTTTTTAGGTATTCTGATTTCAAATTTGCCATTTCGTCCATAGGTTTCTGTATATTTGTGGAATTTTTTGCTAGGTTTGCAAATAGACTTAAGCCACTCTAAATAGTCCAAAGAAAAAAAAATTTCATGTTTGACATTTTTTTTCATTAACCTTCACGGCCGCCATCTTGGATTTCAAAAATGCCCGCCACTCAGAAACTATTTTTGTCAGGATCTCGCTTATTAAGCGAGCTATGCACACAATTCTAGTGGCTATACCTAGGTTTTTGAGTCCAAGGATTTAGATAATCCCATTATAAATTTGATAGAAGGGCAGCCATCTTGGATTTCAAGATAGCTGCCAAGAAACCCTGTTTTGTTAGATACCTTTTGCTATATTTATCGTGGTTCAAGCACATTTGTCAAAAATCTACCAAGGAATTCCACAAATACACACAACCATATGAACTACATAGGTAGGAAAACTATCTATGCCCGATAAACAACTACAAGTCACATCTCAAGATGATATCATGATCTAGATTGTCGTTCCAAATTATTGGTGATTCATTATTGCAACATCTGTCTGTATCACTTTCACAGTTGCAAAGTTGTGTACACACTACACTGGCTAATTTACAAGAAGACCTTAAACACAAAGTGACTGATTCTCTGCCAGCTCGGCTGCAGCCACATCTCACCAATTGCAGAATGGAGGCTAGTACTGGTGGAACTTTCAACATCACAGGTGGTAAAGGACTGTCAACATTTGACCAGCCTAACTTTAATGGATCGACCCGTAAAGGTTCCAGCGTGAGGGCCTGTCGCCAAATATGTTACTGCATATGTGCACGCCGAATATGCTCCCTCCAGGCACATGCAGTTCATAGCAATTTTTCTACACCCTAGTCAGCTTTCTTGAGTTACAGATACGAATACCCTTAGAGACGAAGAGGCTACATAAAAAGTTTTCACAGCCTTCAATTACATCTCCGGGTGACTCATCCCCGTCACCCAGTTAATTGATTGCTGATAAAACAACATCATTAGCCTCCAGAAATGCTTTGAAGCAGATCGATTTCCCCTTTCCATGGGGGGTGCCCTGTAGTATCGCACCCAGGCAGGGCATGCCAATTGATAAGGGCCTTTTCTCGCTATGGGTCAAGATGGTCATAGATTGGTTTCAAGAAAACTGCGACATCTTTCTCCAGTGCCCATAATTACAGCTACATCTCAAGTTCTTCGACTCTGCGCAAAGCAAGAAGTAACACATCTGTATCCTGTGATTACAGCTCCACCTTATAGTCAGCCATTGCAACCTGCTCAGCATGCAGAATCATTAGCATGTCCGCTTCCTCATGTGTGCTAATAATTTATTGCTATGTCAATACAAATTTCTTCTCACTCGTGTAGGTCACAAATTTCATTGGGGATCCACTCGAAATTAACCTGTCTGCAAGAAACAATGTCAATAAGGCCTTGGCTTCATTGCTGGCAAGAAATGATTTAGCATCCTTAATGCTTGTCGCATTATTGATGATATACACCTTTGCTGCTTTTCTTGTACCTTTTCTCCATTCTCGTGGAGCTTCATTCAGTAATGTACCTATTATACAATTGTCAAATATGGTGTGAACCTGCTCATAGTCATAGCCCCTATTTTTGATAATCTGCACATAGGATGTACCGAGTTCCCTACAATCCCTAAAGTTCTTAACTGACATAAGTTCCTGAACAACTGCCATTCCATCTATTATGAGGCACGATTTTGATATCGGTACATATAGTGCCATCTCTAAGCATTCGTTTGGATGCTCCGTTACCTCGTCTTTATCAGGAATCACAGGACTTTCAAGAAGTGCTATCACCTTACTCTTGTCAGTTGTTTGATGAATAGATTCATCAGGCTGAAGGAGAACTTTGTATTTGATAGTTCATGCGAACCTGTCACTTCTTCCAGGTCTACTGTATTGCTTGATGATATTGCTATTACAAGAAGTCGGGCAAAGAGAGATGGTGTTGTCTTGAGGGTCAGAACTTCACTCCCTGATTTCACAGTTAGGTCCTTGCCATCAAAGTTTCATGACAATTGGTATAGCTTTATCATCTTTGACCACATCGGCCTGAACTTTCAGTGGTATAACTTCATTTACTATCAATTTGAACATTGCAGTTGAATGACCGACCCTCAATTCCTTTACCCATGAAACTATTACACTCAGCTGGAGTTGCTTTGAGATTGAGAGAACAGTCTTCTTGATAGTTTACCTTATATGTGAATACACTATGATGTATGCCTGTTGTTGGAGGTGATACCTCTGCTAAATGTTCCATCTCCTTTGAGATTCGTGACAATTCTGGGGCAGTGAGGCCGAACTTGAGTAGTGTTGCAGGCGTGTAAGTTATGCCACATTCCACTATGTCCCTTAGCCCATTTGTTCAAGAGATCCATCGCCTGGTCAACACTTATTCTTGTGAATGCAATGGTGTTGCTGGTATTCACCGTTAATGCTCCATTCAAGAATTTCTGCATTCGGGCTAGGTACTCTAATATGCCTTACATATTCCAAGCGATC
Source organism: Chaetoderma sp. LZ-2023a (assembly GCA_034401795.1). Lineage (NCBI taxonomy): Eukaryota > Metazoa > Mollusca > Caudofoveata > Chaetodermatida > Chaetodermatidae > Chaetoderma > Chaetoderma sp. LZ-2023a. The sequence goes on from CM067367.1 coordinate 121,256,560, forward strand.
GTGAGCAAAAAGAGATTACAACGCCTTCCCAGTGTGGCCAAGTGGAGATGCCAGTCACCATTCCTTGTAGCGTGCAAGAACTGTAATAATGTCATCACTTGATTCATATATATATATATATATATATATATATATATATATATATATATATATATATATATATATATATATATATACTGGTAAAAAAAGTTAGGGATCATGGATTATATTTTGAGTATATTCTGGTAAATGGCTCAGATCAAGTGAAAACAGCTTTTCTTTACTTCTTTTATTGGTCATTGAGACATGCACAGTGTCGTGTGTTGTCAATTTCACTTTTCACGTGCAAGCGTGCAGCACATGTGAAGGGTGGCTAAAATTGAGTGTTTTCAGAGATCACAGGTGTGACTGATTTTTTTATGAAGACATCTGATTGAGTCTGATTGAGGCCTTGGTTAACGTGTACATTGACCACGGTGGACCACCTTTACAAAGTGCCGCAAAGAAGACATTTACGAGCTTGTGAGGCAAATCAAGCAGTTGGAATGATCCAAACTGCCCAAACACAGAGACAGGTGGCTGTTGCACTTGGTGTTTCGCAAAGTGTAATATCCAGGTTGTGGACACGGTTTCAAGCAACTGGAACTGTCAATGAGAGGCATAGAAGTGGAAGACCACGTACCACAACACGCCGCCAAGACCGGTATATCGTCACTTTAGCCAGGAGACATCGTTTTGATAGTGCACGTTCTCTCAACAGACAGTTCAATGCTGCTACAGATGTTCAGATAACACCCCAGACTTTGAGGAACCGACTTCACGGAGCCAATCTTAGAGCTCGCAGGCCAGCTGTGAGACCAAGGCTACTCCTACGTCATCGACAAGCTCGCCTGGAATGGGCTCGTAATCACATTAGATGGCAAAGACGTCACTGGCAGCCAGTTTTGTTCACTGATGAATCCAGATTCTGTTTAGATTTCCATGATGGTCGCAGACATGTGTGGAGAGAACCCAGACAACGGTATGCACAGTGTATGGTCACCGAACATGACCGTTTCGGAGGGGGCTCAGTGATGGTTTGGGGTGGGATTTCTTTGACTGGTCGCACTGAACTGGTTGCTATCAGGAATGGAGCTCTGAACGCCATCCGGTATAGGGATGAAATCCTTCATCCAGTTGTGAGATTGTTTGCTGGAGCTGTGGGTCCTGACTTTGTTCTCATGGATGACAACGCTCGGCCTCACCGTGCTCGAGTTATCACACAGTACCTTGAGAGGGAGACCATAGAGAGAATGGAGTGGCCAGCAGTATCACCTGACTTGAACCCCATTGAGCATGTGTGGGACCAGCTTCAACAACAAATTTCACAACGCCAGGTGCCCCAAATGACTCTGGATGACCTGGAAACTGCTCTCAGGCAGGAATGGGACAACCTTCCAGAACAGAACATCGTGGGCCTCATCAACAGCATGCAGCGGTGTTGTCAAGCAGTCGTGGCTGCACGTGGAAGTCACACTCGTTACTAAAGTGCATATGGACTGATTTGGAGTGACACACGTTTATACGCTTGTTGACTTGCAATCATGAATTCTCATTGTTTCATGGATGCCTTTCATTAACACCTATGTGATGCATTGGTGACAAATCAATTTCAAAACTGTCATTAAATATGGATTCAGCAGAGGCTGTTAGTTATCATTTCGAATCTGTATATGTCTGTTATATCGAATGTTTCTAACAATACTGAAAAAACTTCGTGATCCCTAACTTTTTTTGTCCAGTATATATATATTAGAACCCCATCGGTACATTGGATTATGGTTTTGCTCTTCATCATATTTGGCAAGTTGCACCTATTAATTGATAGATTCTAACATGGTTAGAAATTCCTTAAGTGCTTTTAGAACATCACCACAAAATTTGCAACAATCACACAATTTTCTATCGCTCAATTGCAATGCTTCTAGGGTAATAGGATTATCTGTAAAAAAACATCCAACCGAAGATCAAAACGTGCTTGCAGAGTAATCTGATGCACCTGTGCGGCTCTTTTATAATCATTTCTGTTGAAGATCTAGTGTAGTGGTGATAGAGCTGTATAAGTCTGCCTCTTGCCACGCCTGATTTAGACCATTACCATCAATAGTTCGACCTAGGCATCTGAGAGCACAGATTGCTGTATGGAAACCTGGACAAAAATTCCATTTGTTCTTGTAACTAGGGTCTAGATGTTCTAGTATCAGTGCTCGCTTGTAGAGATACATAGCCAGAGTAACTATGACTGGAGTATTAGGAAGAATTGGCTGGTTTAATTGCCACAACTGATCAAATCCAGTAGCTAGACTACACCAATCCAGTGGTGCGGCATTGATAATTGACAACATGAATGCATCTTTTCTATGTCCTGAAGTAGATGATTTAAGTAGGGAATTTTAGGCTGACCAAACAGCCACCCCTGATCTTTTCCAGCGTCATCACATTCGCATGATGTCCGAGTTGAATTGAACTCTTGGTCTGACATGTCAGTCAAGTCATTGTTACACTGTGCTATTTCGTCCACGAATTGTTCCCCTGATAATTGGCTTGAAATTTTGAGTCACATCTATGCTTCTCCGGTTTAGGCAACGTCCATCAACCAGGTTGAATAATCAACCATTGCTTTAGTAACTCTGTCTTCAAAGTCGGCAACTTCATATTGGTTATAATTTGGGCTCTCTCGTGGGGTATGCTTACCTTCAATTCTACAGAAGTTTAATGGTATGACTGTTCTTGGAACTTTGACAAGTCTACTCGATGTTTGACTCTGCTTAATGACCAATGAATTCAGTACAATCTCATTATAACTTGCTGATTGGTACACACCCGATGCTAAACCATGAAAACTTCTTTACCATCTGGTGAGTCAATATTAACATCAATGTTATCCAGTGAAACACGAATGCGTCTGCCATTTATAAGATCTGGTGGTACATATACACCAAAAGCTGTAGTCCTTTCTCAGATTGCATTAGCAATTTTATTGCAGACTCATTAGTCGGTCATAGGAAATACCAGCACAGCAGCAATATAGTAATAGCTTTCTAACTTCGGAAATTGTGGTAAATGTATAGCGAGAGTCCAATGGCATATGGCCTTTCAAACATAGGCCGAAATGATGAGTCAGCAGTCTTTGGAACAAGTGACATCTTCCGCTGGCTGCGTTGTATGTGTTACGGTGGTGGCCACTTCTTGTTCACCCTCAAGCCCGATTCTGCTCAGGGCATCGGCATTTCCATGCGACTTGCTGGGATGGTGAACAACATTGATGTTAAAGGCCTGCAGAGATTCTTGCCACCTCGCCACCTGGCCCTCCAGATTTTTTTAGATTTCTGAGTCAGCGTAGTGAGGTGTGATCTGTACATAGGGTAAACGGGCGTCTGTACAGAAAGGGTTTATAGTACTTAACAAAGTACACCGCAGCTAATAATTCTCGCTTAGTGGTTGCATATTGTTTCTCTGTCTTGTTCAGAGTACACGAACCATAACCCAGTACCTACTTCGTTACATATTCTTTGACCTGTGATAGAACAGCGCCAATCGCAAAAGCGGATGCATCAGTATGTATGTATGATTACTGTATTCTGCAGCTGTAGTAGTAAAAACATCCTACAGCTGAAATCAGTCCTTCGCATTTGCCCACTGTGTCTTGTCCTCAGCCAAAATCCTTAACTTTCTCAGGTCCATTTTTGACTTGAGTGTACCTAATCCTGCTTTCTTGAGGTCACCTCGTAGCAGATTTATGCAATGACGTCCTCTCCTGGCTCTGTATTTGCTGGCTCCGAGTAGGGAGAATTCCAAGGCTCTGTGCTGGTGCGTCTTCTGGCATCCTTAGCACATGGCCAAACATGGACCATCTTTACTGGGCGACTTTTACAGACAGTGGCGACGTATTACACATCTTGTGTAGTGCATCGTTGGAAATTATGCTCTCTGGCCATTGGTGTCCAGTGATGGTGCGTAGGTGTTTGCAGTGGCAGGTGTCAAGTTTGTCTAGAGCTGCCTTTGCAGCTGCCAAGCTGTTACAGTTATACATATCAAGGATACGCAGGTTGCATTGTATAAACGTGTAGTAATGTCAGCAGCATGTAGTAATGTCAGCAGTACTGCAAAGCAGTGAGTCCAGGATTTTACTTTTCCTCCATGGTTCGCCGCCACTGAGTGGATCATCATTTTCTTTAGTTTCATGCTTTGTAGATAGGTATATGTGGGTGAACTCTGTTTTGGATTCATTCAGAGATTCTCAATTTTTAGTTTGCTTGCAGCTATTGGGAGAAGTTCGTCAAGGCGTTTCTTTTCCTCATCTATAAAGTCCACATCGTCGGAATATTCCACCTCTAGCGGCATGCCCAATATTGACACCGGGGAGCCGATTGATGTCTCAAGCTCTACATACTTCACTGACTTGACTTGTACTCTCAGCTTGGTGCCTGCAAACAGTAGTCTCTAGTCGTAGCTCATCTTCATTGCAACTGGCCTGGCATAGTACATCTAGGATCTTTGAGCGTTTAATTGTGTCGAAGGCTCATGACATGTCAATGCCCATTTTGTGGAAATCCCAGTGTTTGGACATGACTAACAGCAACACAAGCATGCGTTGAGCCCATACAATGTCTGCGCAGCTGTGTCCACGTTTGAAGCACTTTGACATGCGGCATAGAGTAATATTGGATAGGATTTTCCATATGCTGTTAAGGAGCACAATGGACCGCAGATTGGCTGGAGGGGGGGCCAGGTGGCTTCTTGGGCTTGGGTAGTGCGATAAGGATGCCTTGGCCTACAGCATCGATGGGAAGGTGGTGCATAAAAGCTGAATTGATTATGTGCATGATCGGTTTTGAGAAAATGTCACTTGCATATTTGAATAGTTCATTGCTCATGCCATCACGTGTAGATGCACATCCATTTTTCAGGGCTTTTAAGTGCCTTCTCAACCTTTGCTGTATTAATTGGTGTTAGTAATGACCTGGGGTCTCCTGAGAATGGGTGCAAGGGCTCATCATCATGGTCAGTGACTGTTCCTTGAACCATTCTCGAATTGCCTCAGCTTTGCCCTGGCCAGTCCCGATAAAGTGTCCTTCAGAGTTGTGTACAGTTAGTGGTGGTGTGTAGTCAGCAACTCTCAGGGCTCGGGCTTCCCGAAACATTTTGTGGCAGTCATCCATGGCAGTGATTTCATCTGCTAGGGAATCTGCTTGTTGGATAGGAAGATTTTTTAAGCGTTGCCTAATGTGGCACAGAATGTTATTGCATTCCTGACATAGTTTGGTGTGATCTTCACTTTGGCCACTTTGATGGATGGGCAGACGTATCGCTTTTTGTTCTGCTGACAATTTTACTACGAGAGGGTCGTCAGTATACCCAGTTCTGGGTTTTTTTTAGAACACCTATGGTGTTAGTAGCTGATGATTCCATAGATATCAGTATGTTGGTTAGGGCTTCATTTGGATCGAGCTGACGTCGATGTTAGCTATCTGCTCCCCAAGGGCCTTTTTGAATGACATTTGAGTGTCAGTGTCGCTGATGAGCTTACGGGTAAGTTGTAGGTGATTCTACCCTCTTGCCTGCTATGGCGTTTGTACATTAGGTAGAGCTGGTTCATATTGAGGCGTGTAATGATTGGCTTATGGTCAGAATTGAGGTCTGTGCCTCCATAGGAACGAGCATCCCGAAGTAGGGGTTTTGCTGCTGTCTTGCATAGTATGAAATCTATTTGGTTGAAGACAGCCTTTGTAGCCTTAGAACCTTTAGGGGCTTTGCGATCAGCAATGTGTCCAGTCCATGTTGTCCGGTGGCGGCATGGCAATCGCAAAAGCTGACGCATCAGTGTCTAAGATGAAATCGAGGTTATGGTTAGGATGAGCGAGAATAGGTGCGGTTGTTAATACGTCCTTCAATACCCTGAAGGAAACCTCACACTCGCTCATCCACTCGAAGGGTCGACCTTTTTCAGTGATTTGGAAGAGACGAGACGTAATCTCGCTGAAGTGATGGATGTACTGGCGATAGTACTGACATAGCCCGAGGAAACTTCGCGTATCCATTACAGAAGTTGGCGTCTGCCAGTTTGCCATTGCCTGAGTTTTGGAAGGTTGAGTGGCCACTCCATCTGTGGATATTACATATCCGAGAAACTCGACACTTTGATGGAAGAAATGGCACTTCTTGGGTTTGAGCTTTAGGTTGGCGGTACGGAACCACATTAAGACTTTGTCCAAATTGGACACGATCTGCTCAAACGAAGGCTCAAAGACGGACACGGTCTGCTCAAACGAAGGCCCAAATGCGATAACGTCGTCAATATAGCAGAGACAGATTTCCCATTGCAGGGTGGTTAATACCTGCTCAATGAGATGCTCGAATTTTCCTGGAGCGTTGCACAAGCCATAGGGCATCATGCGGAACTGGGAAAGACAGTCTCTACAGACGAAGGCGGTCTTCTCCCAGTCAGCCTCATCCATGGCTACCTGCCAGTACCTGCTTGCCAGGTCAAGGGTGCAGAACCATCAGGCTCCGGGCAAAGAATCTAATGCCTGATCTATCCGAGGTAATGGATATGCGTTCTTGACGCTTAGATCATTAAGGCAGCAGTAGTCGATACAGAACTGCAAAGATCCATCCTTCTTGCCTGCAAGTACAATGTGACTGGCCGAGGGAGATGCTGAGGGCTCTAAGATGCCCGTCCGCAACATGTCATTCACTTGTTGATGTGCCTCTGTCTCTTTATGTATGGGAAGACGGTGTACTGGCTGCCGTACAGGTCGGTTGTTCCCAGTGTCGATGGAGTGATGCACGAGGTGAGTTTCTCCCAGGTCCATATCCCCTGCAGAAAAACTCCTGGTATTTAAACATGATCCGTCGTATATCACGCTTGTGGGATTGCATCAGTCCAACTGTGGCACGCAAACATAGGTCATGCAGATGTTCCGGTATGGACTTGTGCATTGGGAGGCAATGATGTGTTCAGGGTCGGGTTCCGCATGGCTATGTGTGTGTTATTTCCTAACTGTGGTGTGGTGGCCCATAGGATTTCCTCTTGTCCCAGCTCAACTGTTGCGGTTGTATCATAGAGTGATGACTCTGGTCCGAGGGGTATGCGATAGCCGTGTATGTCTAATTCCTGTTGTCTACAGTGAATGATTGCTTCACTGGCGCTGAGAAAATCAGAACCTAGTAGGGAATCGTTTTGGATAACGGCGATGACAACTTGCTGAATGAATTGCATCTCTATCTGTATTATGATGTTAATCGTTCCAGCCACGGGAACATCAGCACCCGTGGCTGTTTGTAAAAATATGTTAGAAGGCCTAAGGGGTGGTCTCTGATGAGGTGGGATGCTCTCATAGAGACGCTTATTAAAGACAGTGATGGAAGCTCCAGTGTCTACAGTGGCACTGGTAGATAATCCACCAAACAAGCAAGCACACTTTTAGATAACTTTGCAGTGTGCTTGCAGAAGAGTCTCCAAGATTGTGGTCTGAGGAACCTTCCTAGCTGCGTTGGGGCCCTATATGAAAGTGGCCTACTTCTCGATTGCTTCCATGAGTGTGATTGGTGGCTGAGTGAGGAAGGGGCCAGCCCGTCATCGTTGCTGCTGATTTGGCTTAGGCAGTGATGAAGCTGGGGGTAGCAGTGGTGCGGTATCTGAGGTTGATGGTGTGTACTGTGAGTTGGTATAGACAGCAGTTTGAATTGGACTGGAATGAAGCGGAGCTATTTGCGCCAGCCATTTTGGACAACGCATCATGGGGTGTTTAGGAGATGCGCAAAAGAAACAGCGTCATTGCCATTATTTACGCTGATGTTTGTGGCGATGTCTTTTGCAGATCCATGATGCCGTGTGCTGGCTTCCGTCCATGTCACTACTACTGCTACTGGGTGATGGAGATGATGATGATGGTTGGTGGGGGTTGCAGACTACCAGAGGGCACCTGGTGTTGAGTGCCTTGGTGGTGGGTCATGTTGCTTGTATAAACGTTGTTTCAGTTGAGGTGCTACAACCAACCACTGCTGTTTTACATAGGAAAGAGGGTTTAGTAGGTATGGTTATTGCGGGGTCACAATTTTCCGTAGAGGAATAGATTGTCGGGGCGGCGGATGCAATGTGCATTGTAGGCCCTGGCTTCTGTGAAGCCGTTTTTTGTGCATTGTTTGTACTATGTGATGAATCAACCTGAAGTCACTGTTGAAGGACCGCAGTTGAGCCGGGTTTGATGATGGGGCACTGAAGTGACTCTCTAATCAGTGCCCGTTCAGGTTTAACAGATTCTCTGGCTGTGGTGTTCGTTGATCAGTGGCCAACGGAGCAGAGGGGGGTGGTTTGGACACCGGTCCCTCCAATGGCCTGTCTGACAACATCCATAGCATGTGTGGGGCTGTTGTATGTGGGGTGTGTTGCCGCTTGGTGGCAGTCATGTAGTTTTTTGGGTTGCCACCGCAGTGCTAAGTGCGGTGACCAGATTGGTGATGGCGGAGATCTGTTTCATGATTTCTAATCTATCATTTGTTGCCTGCCTATCATTGTTATTCTGCCGGTTCCCACATCCTGGGTCATTGCCGTGACCTCCGCGATGGGATTGGCCACGCCCCCTTCCTCGGGGCACATAATCTCCTCGGGGAGGTAGTGCGGATTGTGTGTTGTTGCTGTCAGTACTAGTTGCTGTATGTGGATGGTCTGTAGAAGTGAGGATGTTCGTGTCATTTTAGCTCATTGATGGGGTGGAGTTGACGACGAGCATTTTTCTCCAAGAAATTCTCGATGCATACAGCTGTCATGGTAAGAATTTGAAGGCTCCTGTGCTCCAAAAGGAATGGTTTTTCCTCGAGGGCTGGTTCTCTGCTTAATGCATCAATGAAGGTATCTAAATGGAGTGACGCCTTCATGGTTGGTGTTGTGGTACGCTCTGGTGACGAGGTGTCGGATGTGGCTAGCTAATTCGGGAAGAGTTTCCTCTGCATGTCTTCTCAGATTTCAATTGAAGACGGCTTGTTTCTCCCAATGCCATATCGCCAAACCTTTCGAAAAGAGCGCTTTCCAACACTGTGTATGTGGGTGTGAGGTCTGACCCCATATCTGCCGGTATCTGCAGGGCCTTCCCTGACAGTTTGGCGGCCAGATATGCCCCCATCTGTTTCATCCATCTGTTTGTACGGTTTATGATTTAAAACTGGCACCGGTAATTGGGGTGAATGCAGATGTAGGTTGGTGCTGGTGGACATGGCTCCGTGTATCCTGGTCCCTCCACAGACAGGGGTGGGTGGGGGTGGGGGTTGGGGGGGTGGGGGTGTAGTTTCCCGTCTGTGAGGTTCCGTATGGTAAGTTGGGGCGGATGAACCCAGAAGCTTCCGCCTCAGTATAGGATGATGCGCCGGTGGTGGTGTATTGTGCATTCGTTGCGGCGGGTCCGTAGGATGTTGCTCGGGACTCCCTCAGTATGATGGAGGTCCAGGGGAATGACGAGGCCGCTGAGTGTGGTGGGTGTTGGTGCCACTTCTGGGATATGATGGCCGTGGCACTCCCGCATTCCTATCTCCAAACTGCGGTACTGATGGGTAGCAGGGAGATGAGGCTCATGTTGTTGGAGATGCGGGCCATGGCGCATGACGGGCAGGCCATTGGTCACCGTAAAGTTGACATGGTGAACCATATGGGTGTGTAGGTTGTATAGTGTGCCCCAAAGGGGGACTTCTCCGCTGCTGTCCGTGATATGGCACTGGTGTAAAGTGCCTGGCGCGGATGTCAGACAGGGTTATAAAAGACGCACCCGCCTTGGAGGCATCACAGAAAGCCTCCTCACTGATCGGCGAGCATATTCTTGTGGGCATGCTAATGGTGTGTCCTATAATTCAGAATAATTTAGCTCATCTCCGGTGAGTGCTCGGTCCGCCCTTCCATCATAGTACTCCATCTCTGAGTCGGGGGAGCACAGATTGTGGTAAAATTGAGATCGGAACATTTGGGTGGGTGTGGGTTCACTTTGTGTTCAGGCCCCAAATCGGGTGCCACATGTTGCCTACCTTTTTAATATATAAGTCTGATGGGCGAGAACGTTCGGTGACTGTGAGGCCACTCTATGGAACACGCCCCCCCCCCCCTCAGTAGATGCATGCATACTTATCATGAGATGAGAGTTTCAGAATCATATAACGATCCTGTCACCGTCAGGTCATGACCACACATAACATCACAAGGACAAATAACAGAACATAAGAAAGCACATTCATATTTTTAAGGTGGGGACAAAGATGCAGCTATCCAACTATAGTGACCTTCCATGGAGGGCGTGGTGGGTTCTAAGACCATACCTAGTCACTGGTAGAGTTAGATGGGGGACTGAATCCTTTCCGTCACCGGGGTGTCGGGTACGGATTTATACTGATAATAAAAAAAAATATATATATATATATATATATATATATATATATATATATATATATATATATATATATATATATATACTCCTACCGAGTAATCATCCCTACTACTATATATATATATATATATATATATATATATATATATATATATATATATATATATATATTTTTTTTTTTTTTTTTCACAGTGCTTCCTACTTTGGCGGGGTTTTCTAACTAACCAGTATCCGAGGATACGCGGGGGATGCATGCAGTAATCACCACTTTATTTCTAGCCACACTGGGAACCACAACAGTTACAGAACTGACTCTAAATAACGTGATGGAAGGAGGTCCAGATGATTAATAAGCCCGAAGGCTGGTGGAGAGTAGACAGCGACAATTACTCATTACGGAGGCCTTAAGGAAAATGGCCAATTTATACAATCTACCCAGAGCGAGGTGTTACATATCCGCTACTCCGGAAAAGAGTAACACAACATGTCTCCTACCGAGTAATCATCCCTACTACTATAAACCTATCCTATCGAGCTAGAATAGTCCAGGTTTAGTCAGCCGCATGTCATGTTCGCGTAATGAGAACATGAACAGTGCCCTCAGTGAAAAATTGATGCTGTGCTGGGAACAAGGTGATGCGGGTGTTGTTGCTGTATTGTGTAATCTAGTGATACTGTGCTCCAAGAGTTTTTATAATAAACAAAACAATTTAACAGGGTTGGCTGCTGCCATATCACTAACTTTAGAAAAATACAGTAAAGTAGAAGGTCACTCGACATTGCAGTGCTTATGGACATAGAAAATGAGGATAATATATACATAATAATAATAAACTATAAAAATGCAGTCTCAAATGACCGGGAGGTATCTATTAGTCATCAGTACCTGTTACATAGAAGTAAGACAATAATATTATAATAAGACAGAGTACCTATTAGTCATTGGTATGGAAGAAGTCTCATATTCACAATAGTTAAAAGCACAATTTGGAACGCGAGATGGCACGATGCGGAAGTTAGCTTCCATGATAATACTGCAGTCATACTATTGATGCAGCTCATTCTCAGGAAAAGTGAAGACGATCCTTTGCAGAGGAAGATGCCTAGTTGATAGTCACGTTCACATGAAAAGTTATTAATTTATCTGAATGGTCTGAAAAGTTCCGTACTGGTGCGGAAGTTGGAAAATGTCCTACAGTTCTTGATGGCTTACGGAAGATTGTTAGTTAATGCGGATGCATTCTGGCGGTCCACAAGATGAGATGCATCGAATAGCTCACACGATGCATCAAGCAATGTTCCCATAACGTCGGTCGAAAATGTCAAAGGGCTAGCACATGATGTGCGGATTAATTTCCACCACTGGTTGCGTGGCACTGCAGATCTGGCGAGTCATCACCGAGTACGTCACCCGCCCCACATACTGAACGATGAACTACATCGGGGCCAAAAGGCCCGATGTAGCATGGACCGACTGGACGGGTACTGACCGTCCCAGCAAAGCTGGGTACGGAATGGCCACTCCGGATTCGCTCCAAGCACGGCCCCCTGGTTAGGATAGTATGCGTACATATGCCCTATGAGAGAGTTTTCTCGTCAAAAGTCCGATAAAACACGTGGTGCGCATGTGCGTGCGTCAGAGCTTCACTGACAACACATCTCGGAATTGGAAGCGAGTGCATGCCTATAGTGTACCGAGTAGGTACTCGTAAATGTTTATAATTCATCCCTTCTCGTTGTTCTTGGTATGGATTAGGACCACAATTAAACGAGCTTTCCAAAACTGTAAACTATTTTAACATCGGTCCAGATGAGTTATCGTCGAAGCTCCCCGCTAAATTATACATATACATATGTAAATTATACATAGAATATTGCTATGACGTCGTAATCGCATGTATATATTAAATTAAATACAGAGTGATTTGTACACGTGGTCGATACGTCACTAATATACTAGCACGCTGATTGGCTGGCACTCGGCCGATGATTGGTTGAGGCACCCAGCTTTGACATCACAGCGAGTATAAAAGGGGTGAAAAATCGAGGATCAGGAGCATCGCCGGCGTGGAAGCCGGACCCGCGCAGAACGACAGGACCACCAGGATGACGGATGTAACCTGCTGACCTACCAGTGATTCTCACTTCTTCAGGGGTCTTATGGAACCCACCACATCCGTGGTGGTAGGACGTCCTCGGCGTCCACGGAATTTTGGATACTCCCGGACAGCAATTATGACGGAGTAATAAACTAATTTAAAGTTAGACCGTCCGCATCCGGACTTTCCTAACACAACTTCTGCGGGAGGGGCCGTGCGGGCCCTGGATGTAATCCTATGCAATGTAGAGCTATGGTGATTCTTGATGGATGACTCGCCGGATCTGCCAACCACGCTGAAAAGTGGACACTAAATTCTGCACTGCATGCCGTGTATGTTTTAATTAACTTTTTGATCATAGTCTGGTGGACATTGCTAGGTGCGCCGCAAGAGCTATGCGACGCATCCTGCACTGTGTGCCAAGTTAGGTAGCTGCTTAACATTATATACCGCCCTCTCTGTTAATGGGCAACCTTCAACTTTACTACTTCCGTCGCCAGACGGAAAACCTTCTCACTTCTGCATAAATTGTGATTTAGTTACAGAGACTATCTAATAGATGTCACTTCACTACGCTGCTTCACTGTCCTGAGTGTGTAACGTATCTAACCTGGAGGAGTCAGCTTGCAGAGCCAACCTGCGGAAACCAGCTGCGGGAATCGCCTGCAGGAATCTCTCCAGCTCCAGAGAACGTGTCGGCTCGTGCTATGAATATGTTAGCGCCTCAATTTCAGTAACATAGTAGCCTGTTCCGTACCCATGACTATTAGGTACTCAAGTAACTATACTATTATTGTACATCTAATTATTATTTCCGTAATTGGTACTGATGATTAATAGGTGCCTTCCCGGTCTTAGGACCGCAATTTAAAATTCTTTATTACTGTTCATATTATCCTTATTTACTGTAGGTGCTTTAACTAACCAACCCGTTTAGGTCTTTCAACCTGATACTTACTACCTCATTAATTCTTATATAAATTGTCATTGTTCATCGCATTGGTTAGTGATATATGGCAAATAGCCATTCTGTTGATATGTTTTGTTTAATTATATAAAACTTAGACCACAGTACGCTAGGAAATACTAAACAACAACATTTATATCTGCATCACTTATTCACACCATCATCAATTTTACACTGAGGTCGCTGACCGTGCTCTAATTGTTTGAGCCTGGCATGTTACCAACTAAACCCTACTATTTAGCTCGATAGGATAGGTTAAAGTGGTTAGGGACAATCTCTTCGTTAGGAGACATACAGTGTACGCCTCTTTTCCGGTTGTTGCGATAATGTAGCCCCGCACTCCGGCAAGGTTGTGTAAAATTGGTCAAATACCTATAGTGCCTCGTATATATCAAGTTATTGTCTCTTTCCACGATCCACCAGCCGTATGGTTTTATAAATGTTGGACGTCCCATCAGCATGTTGATCTGATCCGACCCTTAGAAACTATCAGAGGTTTCCGAGCGGTGATGGTTAAAGTGCTGATTTACATACATCTCTCCCGTATCCTCGGATACTCGTTAGCTAGATAACCCTGCCAACGAAGGAAAGTACTGCGAAAACACATAGTTATAAATGTGAGTTTGATAGTTTATTTACCGGCCCGCAGTGCATATCTGGGCACATTGGAACTTAATCCTAATGACAGGTCAAAGGTTAGGTCGGTAGGAAGTGGTGACAGATGAGGCGCGCATCTCCATCCAACTCATCAGAGTGTCTGGGAAGGATCCTGAAATCTGCCACGCGCTCACGGGAAGGATGCTCGCGATGGATATTCGCCTCTCTATCCCCACCTTAGCGATATGTCAGTGATCAAACTTGCTTATGTGAAATGTAGCCATTGTCCAGGTGATGTTTTATGTGGTTGCGGAGCAAGGTAGCCAGATTTTCATCAAATTTGGATGCGCTGCGATGTAGCATGTATGCATGCTGTCGGTGGAGGTAGATGCTCTTTCAAAGCGACCTACGGGAAGCTAGGCGTCTGCACCCATTGGACAGCTGCATCTAACGATAGGTAGGAATCCCTGCCACTTACGGCCAACGCTAGTTTTCGTTTCTAACAACTAATGGGTAGGTTAGACTGTAGCAGAAGGCCAGCATAAATAAAGTGGCATCTACCAATACAGCATCTTAGAATTACATAAGACAATGAGGTGGGAATTCTTCAGAAATCGCTCATTCCACCTTCACGTAAACCAGTATGCATCACGTTAATTATGACTTGACTAGGATTTTTCAGCACTTAGCATTTTCTGTTGAACAAAAGAGTGGCCCTTTTTGCCAACTGTTTTCCTCCGCTTTGGCGTCGAAGGCATTTTCCTGTGACAGGGGCCCACGCGAGGCACTTGCCTCTCGCAGCAGCGAGATTCCTGTGACGGAGACCCGCGTGAGGCACCTTCCTCTCGCACCATCATGAAACATTTGGTGACGGAGGCCTGCGCGAGGCACTTTCCTCTCGCGGCAACATTGTTCTCTCTGTGTATGTTAGGGGTATATTAACTTATATTAAGTTACTCAGTGATCTCCTATGCGGATGGTTCTCTTGCGGGGATTTCTCTGCGGATTCAAGGATCTGTGTGGTACCTCCGGCGACATCACGTAGAAAGGACACCAGCTAGCTCTATGTTGTGTATTTTTGTGCTCATTCTACTGTCAAACGATTCACCTTGTTTGCATAGTACTTATTTATATTTCTATTATATTATTCTAATTGTTCCATTCTCTAAATTAGTATGGATAGACACACCGGTGACACAAACAGTTGGGATGACACCGTGTGGTTCAATCTCAGCGGCAATAGTCGCATGGCCCCACTTGAGCCATCCCGGTCATCACGCACTTGCGGTGCGATGGGCGGATGTTTATCGGTGGACCAGCACATACCCCCGCAAGCTACACCCATCCGCTCGAAAGGGCCCTTTGCCGAAGTAGTGTCTTGGGCTACCTGGCTTTACTTTGTTTATTGCCCCTGGGTGACATCTTCCCGGGAGCTTACAAAAATTGCAGTTGCAGATGTAGTGGCTTGTGCCCCGAAGAGAACGAGTCTGAAAACCTAAAGGATCCACAGCAGACATTGGATATCTGCATTATGGAATGCAGTCACCTGCGCTGGTCCTCTCAGACCATGCACCTCACCACCACCTGAGTGCTCTCGAAACTTATTTTTCGACCCCTTATATACTGCATTGATGTCACAGATGGAACGCTATGGCCAATCAGCGAGCACGCTTCAGAGGGAGGGAAACGAGTCGCGTGACGAGCTATAGTACCCATGTACTGAAAGCATACATGCGCCAAGCTTATGGGGTTTAATATTTTGAAAAGAGAAATAAGTTGGCTCATTTAGCCATAACTCAGCCAATTCTAAACCTATTTAAAAGGATTACGAGTACCAACTCGGTACTGTTTGAGATGCTTTTTCTGCCCAACGCTAACGCGCTTGGTCAAGCGATCTCTGACACCTGCGCATGCGCACTACACAATCTTACGGACTGATAACACAATGATAATAGCGGCTGGGTGTACTTATATGCAGAAACAGTAAAAAGTAATGATAATAGCGGCTGTGTGTACTTATATACAGAAACAGTAAAATCCAATGATAAAAGCTGTGTGTGCTTATATACAGAAACAGTAAAAAGCAATGATAATAGCGACTGTGTGTACTTATATACAGAAACAGTAAAATCCAATGATAAAAGCTGTGTGTGCTTATACACAGAAACACTAAAAAGCAATGATAATACCGGCTGTGTGTACTTAGATACAGAAACAGTAAAAAGCAATGATAATACTGGCTGTATGTACTTATATACAGAAACAGTAAAATCCAATGATAAAAGCTGTGTGTACTTATACACAGAAACAGTAAAAAGCAATGATAATACCGGCTGTGTGTACTTATATACAGAAACAGTAAAAAGCAATGATAATACTGGCTGTGTGTACTTATATACAGAAACAGTAAAAAGCAATGATAATACCGGCTGTGTGTACTTATATACAGAAACAGTAAAAAGCAATGATAATCCCGGCTGTGTGTACTTAGATACAGAAACAGTAAAAAGCAATGCTAATAGCGGCTGTGTGTACTTATATACAGAAACAGTAAAAACCAAAGATAAAAGCTGTGTGTGCTTATATACAGAAACAGTAAAAAACCCCGATGATAATAGCTGCTGTGTGTGCTTATATACATATACAGAAACAGTAAAGCACAATGATAATAGATACTGTGTATGCTTATATACAGAAACAGTAAAAAGCAATGATAATACCGGCTGTGTGTACTTATATACAGAAACAGTAAAAAGCAATGATAATCCCGGCTGTGTGTACTTAGATACAGAAACAGTAAAAAGCAATGATAATACCGGCTGTGTGTGCTTATATACAGAAACAGTAAAAAGCAATGATAATAGCGGGTGTGTGTACTTATATACAGAAACAGTAAAAAGCAATGATAATAACGGCTGTGTGTACTTATATACAGAAACAGTAAAAAGCAATGATAATACCGGCTGTGTGTATTTATATACAGAAACAGTAAAATCCAATGATAAACGCTGTGTGTGCTTATATACAGAAACAGTAAAAAGCAATGCTAATAGCGGCTGTGTGTACTTATATACAGAAACAGTAAAAACCAATGATAAATGCTGTGTATGCTTATATACAGAAACAGTAAAAGAACAATGATAATAGCGGCTGTGTGTACTTATATACATATACAGAAACAGTAAAGCACAATGATAATATATACTGTGTATGCTTATATACAGAAACAGTAAAAGAACAATGATAATACCGGCTGTGTGTACTTATATACAGAAACAGTAAAAAGCAATGATAATACCGGCTGTGTGTACTTATATGCAGAAACAGTAAAAAGCAATGATAAAAGCTGTGTATGCTTATATACAGAAACAGTAAAAGAACAATGACAATAGCTGCTGTGTGTACTTATATACAGAAATAGTAAAGCATAATGATAATAGATACTGTGTGTGCTTATACACAGAAACAGTAAAAAACAATGATAATAGCTGCTGTGTGTGCTTATATACATATACAGAAACAGTAAAGCACAATGATAATAGATACTGTGTATGCTTATATACAGAAACAGTAAAAAGCAATGATAATACCGGCTGTGTGTACTTATATACAGAAACAGTAAAAAGCAATGATAATCCCGGCTGTGTGTACTTAGATACAGAAACAGTAAAAAGCAATGCTAATAGCGGCTGTGTGTACTTATATACAGAAACAGTAAAAACCAAAGATAAAAGCTGTGTGTGCTTATATACAGAAACAGTAAAAAAACCCAATGATAATAGCTGCTGTGTGTACTTATATACATATACAGAAACAGTAAAGCACAATGATAATAGATACTGTGTATGCTTATATACAGAAACAGTAAAAAGCAATGATAATACCGGCTGTGTGTACTTATATACAGAAACAGTAAAAAGCAATGATAATCCCGGCTGTGTGTACTTAGATACAGAAACAGTAAAAAGCAATGCTAATAGCGGCTGTGTGTACTTATATACAGAAACAGTAAAAACCAAAGATAAAAGCTGTGTGTGCTTATATACAGAAACAGTAAAAAATAACCAATGATAATAGCTGCTGTGTGTGCTTATATACATATACAGAAACAGTAAAGCACAATGATAATAGATACTGTGTATGCTTATATACAGAAACAGTAAAAAGCAATGATAATACCGGCTGTGTGTACTTATATACAGAAACAGTAAAAAGCAATGATAATCCCGGCTGTGTGTACTTAGATACAGAAACAGTAAAAACCAAAGTAAAAGCTGTGTGTGCTTATATACAGAAACAGTAAAAAAACCCAATGATAATAGCTGCTGTGTGTGCTTATATACATATACAGAAACAGTAAAGCACAATGATAATAGATACTGTGTATGCTTATATACAGAAACAGTAAAAAGCAATGATAATACCGGCTGTGTGTACTTATATACAGAAACAGTAAAAAGCAATGATAATCCCGGCTGTGTGTACTTAGATACAGAAACAGTAAAAAGCAATGATAATACTGGCTGTGTGTGCTTATATACAGAAACAGTAAAAAGCAATGATAATAGCGGGTGTGTGTACTTATATACAGAAACAGTAAAAAGCAATGATAATACTGGCTGTGTGTACTTATATACAGAAACAGTAAAAAGCAATGATAATACCGGCTGTGTGTACTTATATACAGAAACAGTAAAATCCAATGATAAACGCTGTGTGTGCTTATATACAGAAACAGTAAAAAGCAATGCTAATAGCGGCTGTGTGTACTTATATACAGAAACAGTAAAAACCAATGATAAATGCTGTGTATGCTTATATACAGTAACAGTAAAAGAACAATGATAATAGCGGCTGTGTGTACTTATATACATATACAGAAACAGTAAAGCACAATGATAATATATACTGTGTATGCTTATATACAGAAACAGTAAAAGAACAATGATAATACCGGCTGTGTGTGCTTATATACAGAAACAGTAAAAAGCAATGATAATAGCGGGTGTGTGTACTTATATACAGAAACAGTAAAAAGCAATGATAATACCGGCTGTGTGTACTTATATGCAGAAACAGTAAAAAGCAATGATAAAAGCTGTGTATGCTTATATACAGAAACAGTAAAAGAACAATGACAATAGCTGATGTGTGTACTTATATACAGAAATGGTAAAGCATAATGATAATAGATACTGTGTGTGCTTATACACAGAAACAGTAAAAAACAATGATAATAGCTGCTGTGTGTGCTTATATACATATACAGAAACAGTAAAGCACAATGATAATAGATACTGTGTATGCTTATATACAGAAACAGTAAAAAGCAATGATAATACCGGCTGTGTGTACTTATATACAGAAACAGTAAAAAGCAATGATAATCCCGGCTGTGTGTACTTAGATACAGAAACAGTAAAAAGCAATGCTAATAGCGGCTGTGTGTACTTATATACAGAAACAGTAAAAACCAAAGATAAAAGCTGTGTGTGCTTATATACAGAAACATTAAAAAAACCCAATGATAATAGCTGCTGTGTGTGCTTATATACATATACAGAAACAGTAAAGCACAATGATAATAGATACTGTGTATGCTTATATACAGAAACAGTAAAAAGCAATGATAATACCGGCTGTGTGTACTTATATACAGAAACAGTAAAAAGCAATGATAATCCCGGCTGTGTGTACTTAGATACAGAAACAGTAAAAAGCAATGATAATACCGGCTGTGTGTACTTATATACAGAAACAGTAAAAAGCAATGATAATCCCGGCTGTGTGTGCTTATATACAGAAACAGTAAAAAGCAATGATAATAGCGGCTGTGTGTGCTTATATACAGAAACAGTAAAAAGCAATGATAATAGCGGCTGTGTGTGCTTATATACAGAAACAGTAAAAAGCAATGATAATAGATACTGCGTATGCTTATATACAGAAACAGTAAAAAGCAATGATAATAGATACTGTGTGTACTTATATACAGAAACAGTAAAAAGCAATGATAAAACCGGCTGTGTGTGCTTATATACAGAAACAGTAAAAAGCAATGATAATAGCGGCTGTGTGTGCTTATATACAGAAACAGTAAAAAGCAATGATAATAGCGGCTGTGTGTGCTTATATACAGAAACAGTAAAAAGCAATGATAATAACGGCTGTGTGTACTTATATACAGAAACAGTAAAAAGCAATGATAATACCGGCTGTGTGTGCTTATATACAGAAACAGTAAAAAGCAATGATAATAGCGGCTGTGTGTACTTATATACAGAAACAGTAAAAAGCAATGATAATACCGGCTGTGTGTGCTTATATACAGAAACAGTAAAAAGCAATGATAATAGCGGGTGTGTGTACTTATATACAGAAACAGTAAAAACCAATGATAATACCGGCTGTGTGTGCTTATATACAGAAACAGTAAAAAGCAATGATAATACCGGCTGTGTGTGCTTATATACAGAAACAGTAAAAAGCAATGATAATAGATACTGCGTATGCTTATATACAGAAACACTAAAAAACAATGATAATAGCGGCTGTGTGTACTTATATACAGAAACAGTAAAAAGCAATGATAATACCGGCTGTGTGTACTTATACACAGAAACAGTAAAAAGCAATGCTAATACCGGCTGTGTGTGCTTATATATAGAAACAGTAAAAACCAATGATAAAAGCTGTGTATGCTTATATACAGAAACAGTAAAAAAACCCACTGATAATAGCTGCTGTGTGTACTTATATACAGAAACACAATGCATTCCGAAGAACAAAGAAAAGTAAAATGTGTAGGGAATGGATGACTATATTTTTAGCTATGCATCCACCATCTCTAACGAAGCTCCGCCCACGCTGTGCATGTGTTGGAATCAATCAAAACCCTGAATCTCAATTTCCACAAAACTATACAGGTAAGTTGTTGAATATTTTGAAAATAATTTGGCTAGGTACTGTTACTGCATAACTGCGCCTCATAAAATTAGTTTCAAAATATTCAACAGAATGATTATTAAATAGTAAAGACATACAATTCATACAACTCGCCGACTTTCAAAAGTTCCTAACGGACTGTGCTACACCATTCATTACGAAGTTGATTGTGACGCCATCCTGCATGTGACGTACTTGGTTATGGCGTCACATACATGATCGACATATTGGATTCATCAATTTACTACCACTGACGGTTCGACTACGCGGACGACAGTCAATGGTTATGATACTTGAGCGCGAGCAACTGGTATCTATAGTAACGGGAATTAACTATAATGTCATCGCACGCCTATTACCGATTATGCCACCGACTGCTTCTGAAAGCTCTGTTTGCTTGTAGATTAACTCCCAGGATAATCCTTCATGCATGCCTACCACATAAAGCCTTGCAGGATATAGGCCAAACAAAACAATTCTCCCCATTGTGTCTCTTTAATCACAAAGCTATTCCGTGCGTAGAAAAGATGTGTTTCAGGGCGTGCTGGATGATGTAGAACGTTCATCCTGAATCCCAATAAACCTGGCTTAAGAAATATCCTGCTGAATACTTTTAGAACAATTTGAATGAAAGTTTCTGCCGCCGAAGGCAACAACGGCTCTCAGCCAAGCGGATCTAAAGATATTCAGTACTGATATCGTGCTAATGGCAAAGCAAATTATTACCTTCTGCATCAGACGATCAAGACTATCCCATTCTATTTTCGGCATGTTAATGACATCTAACGCTTTGTTTGGTTTAGGATACATCAATACAGTGTAAAGACACATAATGGCTGTACGGTGGAATATCTAAGTGCAGATGTTGCATTCTATGTGGAATGGCTTAGATCTAAGGATTTGCTCCATCTCATAATAATTAAGAGGACTATTTTGAACAAATGGTTTAAAATTAAAGCTAGGTAAATTACATATATGTTAAATACGTTTATAGACCCAATTAAAGAATAAATTGGTGACTAAGACAGCAACAAAGTTCAATCTGGGACATCCTGACCGAGCCTATCCATGATTCTCGCTTAGGAAATGTGGACAATCGTGAGAATTGTTTTACATATGGCGTGCTAAATAAGTTGTATTAAGTAATCACACCAGCGTTTGCTGTGGTTTTATTTATGAAATTCAGAATTTACGGATTTATGTTTCAACAAATTATATATAACATTGCCCCAATGCAAACCACGAGAGCCTATGAGAGACCGATGTTACACTGTACAGCACCATACTAGACGCTCTTAGAATTCTATTATTCCAATAATTCACCTTATATAACATTGCACTTTGGAAGGTAATTTGGAGATTTTGATCTCTCGTTTCTGTGAATCAGACCTAATCAAGTTGCTGCGTGAGATATACGTGATCAACCTCGTGCATATGCGACGATGTGAACTCTCCCTCCCTCCTTCCCCACCCCACCCATCTCATCCCATCCCCTCCCTCTCTTGTCACCCCACCCCACCCCTTCCCTCTCGGACATAGACTTTGAACGATTGGCAAAAATTGAGGCCATGACTATATGGAGCAAGCGTCTCTACGTCCCTTAGATATTGGGATGAACTCTTGATCCTCGAAGCTTAAGATTACTCATAACAAACTTCACTTTCTGGACCAGACATTTACTGATAATTTATTCACTACATCGGGACCTAACAGGGCATTTATTCTGCCAGGACCATTAATTTGGAAGAGTTAGTTTTCATGGCGACAGATCAAAGCGGTGTGAGCGGACTGGTAGAACCCAATGAGGCTATCTTCGAGTCACTTCTCTGGCGAAGAATTCAAAATTCAGAACTCTCTAAGTGTTAAGATAAGCTGATCAAGTAACTTACACGTCTTCTCAGCTAATTATGTTTTTCCATTTAGGAAATGTTGTAAGGAATTTTTTTTTTCTATGTTTATGTTATTGCTTTCCAAGAAATGTGCTCAAGAATGGAGTTGATTAAGAACTGTTTTCTCGACTCTTTTCCTAGCCTAATATATGGAATGTCTGTCAAGATTATACTTACTCTTCTTTGACTTATGCGTATGTCCGCCTATGATAAGTAGGTCCAGCCTAATGCTTGATCAGACTTACTTCCGACTACCTACCCAACTGATCTGACAGTAACTGCAGCTACCTGCCCATCTGCTGCCTCAACAACGCAAACAGCCTACTTGTTCTGGCTGTGAACGTTGGTTTGTTCTGACAAAGCGACCAAGACAACAAGCCAGGATTCTGTACCAATGTTACATCCTCATGTGAATATGTAAAATTTTAGTCTGAATGACATGGCTCCAATGGGGAACAGAACGTCGGGGACAGTTCCTGAGGGAGAGAAAGGGTCTACTTTGGCGTTGCTGTTAATCCCTCTGCTAACTCTAATTAGTATGCGGTAGTAAGAGAACACGTCTTCATAGGATTTGCCGTTAGACTAAATGTGGTGTATGAGGATGTTCCAGGTAATGGCTAAGCAGAGATCAATGAGGTCTCTTCTGTGCTACTTATACACTGACAGGGTGAAGAGTGTGTTGTGTTTGTAAAATACGTTACTGTTGTTCTTTATGGCTTAATGGCTTTCATATTTTAACATATGGAAGGGAGAGGAAGGGACCGAATGACAGATGTGGTAATAAATAAACGTGCATATGTTCTCGAACTTACATACTATGATTAATTGTTACTTTACAAGCCCACGTCATAAGATCCTATAATTATACAACACAATACCCACGTATTTAACTAGTGGATCTGACTTATATTCGGAGCGTGCTCACAGGTTCTGAAACATATTCGAAACGTGAATCTGAAACTTCCCAGATGATACGAGGTGAACACGTGTCCAGTTGAGGTGAACTATCTGGACGTCCCTTAAGATGGACTCGACGCTGGGGTGAATGTGCAAAGTGTTAGGTAAGGAGCATGAGGGGATGAGAAATTTGTTGCCCAGAGCTTACACGACGGAAGGCTATCACAGTGGGTGTAGAGGTGAATCAGTCACAATGGAAGTTCCTGTGTATGACGTGTGCGGAAGATGAGAGCGACGGTCCTGTTGTCTGTTCACTCCTGACTACCCTTTAGATGGAAGCCTGTTGGATTCCTCATATGTGATGCCCGAGTAACAGTTCATTACGTCTGGCTCATGGATGCTTGCTATAGTTTATCTTGTTCCATCATATTTTAGCTATATAATGTCCTTGTTTGTTGCGACCGATCAAAGTTGTATGCAATAACTGACCAATGTTTTCTTTTGATATGCTCTTACATTACCAACTTCCACTAAAATGTCTTACTTTCAACATATTAAGCTGTTTCTTACCTATTAACATAAATGGAATGCAAGACTTGTATTTCATTTCTGATTTAAGAAGAAAAATTCTATCCCTTATTTTGTACACGCTACGTTCATTCTGGTTTGTAAATTGGATGGATGGAGCAAGGACTCTTAAGCATGTATCAACAGTTGATTCAGTCATATTTTATGGTACAGATTACGGTCTCGAGACTTCTAACTCCGCAAAGAAACAAAGAAAAAAAACGAGCAAAAAATAATTCGGAACAAGACTGAACAACACCTAGGTAGAGCACTCACCATAAGTGGCATAAATTTAGGTGCGGTCAAGCAGAAGTTCGAGAAGTGAGAAGGTATGAAGAACAAATGAGTCCCTCCTCTCTCCATCCTACACATATACCTCTCAGAATGGCAGAAGTTCATATCCCGGCTGCTGGTCTATTCTCCTTTGTAAGGCGTTGATCTGTAATATTCTCGTCACCCATCTTCAGAAAATCTTAATCTGACACACGGAATAAGTCTACCCTAGCATTGATTTAAGTTCAGGGAACATTTGACAAATTCACCATAACCTAGGAAGTTTCAAACCCGCTTTTCATCTAGGTATTTAGAATAAGAGAGTACCCGTGCCTCAATAGATATACCCACTCTTCATTCTGGCAGACTGAAAATAAGAGAGTGATGTCGTTTTATCCATGTCTAATTATTACTAGAAGCCTCCCTCTGGCCACAGACAATCTAAAGGCAGGCCGTACAAAAAATGTGCAGGTATAATATTAGAGAAGGAGCCAAATACCAAATTGGCATGTCCTGTAGAAATTGGAGCCACGCCATCTCTACTAATGATTGTACGAAGTCACCAGGAAACTGAGTTAGGAAATCTCTGCCTGGAGTCTTGAACTCGCCATAATACAGAAGCTTTTAGAACAGCAATAAATTGAACATTGACCAGTTATGGAGGCATGGCCAGATCACAGTACTAACATACACCCACTCACATCGCTTCGCTGTTCAAGGCCGTACTTGCAAACCCGGGATTTCTTGCTATGTTCGCTGCCAATTTTCAGGTAGTCAATCAGACTTCTGCCTACCTCAATCTCGCTATAAATCTAAAAATAGAGGCGGAGCTTCGTGCCAACATCGATAGAGAGCTTGTGAGACACGAATGTCAATCTATATGATGGACAGTGTATTAGTAGGATGATAATAACCGAGCAATTTTATTAGGCGGTAGTTGACTGACCTCATTTATGAAATTTCGCGGACTTAGCCCAGACAGCACAAGCCTGCAAGCACGGGCCTCGACACGGGAGCGTTAATGGGAGGACGAGACCGTGTGATAGGACGATGTGGCCAGACGTGCAGGTAGTGAGAGTTACTGTCGAGGCAGGTAGCTAGCTGCAAAAGCCTGAACCAGCAAGTGTCTGAATCGATTACCCTCTGACAGATCTAAAGATAGTCCACTGTGAGAGTGAGCCTATTCTGGAAAGATGCTCAAAGTAGATTTGTAAGAGACGGGAAATAGAGTAAGGAGTTATTGAAAGAGAAGCCAGGAAAACGACGGATAAGCAGACAGATAGACCTCATATATGATATGATTCCAATGTCTTAGCAAGAGCACCAAGAAATTAGGCAAGTTTGGGATGCGTCCTGCTCAGTGCAAGGATTTTTTTCAGACAGGTTGCGCAGGCTACACCATAAAGCAGCAACACCATGCATTCTTTCATTTCTAGCTGCGTGGCTTGAATAACCGGAGCATCTAATCTACCAGCGGGTGCAACTAGCAATAAAAAACTAGTACGTCAAGCTACAATTAATAAACTCGAGAATAACACCATTGAAGTGTGACTGGACCTGACAAGCTAAAATGTCAGTAACGGGTCACAAAGGACAAGTTTGTTCCCGTCTCCAGTAGGAATAGCACATTAATGACAGACACAGAAAGCTATCATGATTCCGTTTTATGTGTGATCATGTCAAGACGAGTCCAGTAGCTGCTAGGATTCCTGGGATTTGTCGGAGCCTTAGGCTGCTCTCTTTTCAGGTTTATAACAGTTAGGAAACCTTCCAGGCATACTTCCAGACATACTTTCAGCTGACACACTCCAGATGGACATAATCGGATTCGCCAGCCCACCCACCCCCCCACCACCATCAAGTGCTCATTGGCTGCTTCCCTGAGTTCAGATAAATGATTGTTGTTGCTGTTGTTGTTGTTGTTGTTGGTGGTGGTGGTGGTGGTGGTGGTGGTGGTGTACGCTGAGGATGGAATGCTCCAGTCGGAAGCATTTGACCCGGCAGTAACTAAGCATGCACATCTCGCTTGTGATTCAGCAAAGACATTGCCATACAGCTCTCATATTAGATAAAATGGCCTGCCACTGTCACAAGGGAAGGAATAGCCAGTCTATCCGGAATACAGTAAACACCTCTATGTAAGGGATATATGATGCTTCGTGTCAGATTCCACAATAAGAAGCATGTTCTGTCATTTAACTAAAGCGAGACTGTCCAAATCACCATCTCCCAAAATGACGTCAGATGATTAGAAACATGTCTCAATAGCCTTTATCTTCTAACAAGTGTGGCATATTTAGACATGCAATTTCTTAACCTAAAAAAGGGCCCACTCCATAACTCTAAATATGTACGTCGCACCGCTAATAGATAGAGAACGTTTCCTCAAATATTTGCTTCGTGTATGCTGTTTTGATTATTTTGGCTTTCTTGGCTATTTTGATTTTAAACCGTTAGTCTTTTCTATTGCAGCTTGAGCAGTTTGACTTTTTTCTGTATTTAAGATTATTGGTCATCCTTGGTTATTTTCACTCTCTTGGTACATTATTTTTGTTTACCTTGGTTTTGTAAAGAATTTTGAGTTGGGGCACACAAGGAGGATAAGTCAATTTGTTGACTGGTCTTTCAGTCAGTCTGTTGATCGCTCATTCAGTCAGTTGATCTGTCGGTTGGTATGTCGGTTGGTCGGTCAATTGGTCAGTCAGTTAGCCCGTCAGACATATGCCAAAAGTAAGTCAATCTGGTTCACTAAACATCATATACAATCTTTATCTAGGCCATCGTTTCAAGAGTTTATCACATATAGTCACAAAAAGTGTCTGGATGCGTCATAGCCTAATGGCGTCCCATCCCTCATGGATACGTCAGTGTGACATCTTTTTCATCATAGAATTATTGTATGAGCTGTGTTTTTCAAAAGGTTTTCATATATAATAGTTAAACTCCAGGTGTGTCACATATCAAAAGTAGACCAGTTAGACTTACTGTTCATGGTTCGCTGAACATCATAGAAAATTGGCTGTAGTTTCAGCAGTTATTTGTAGACCGTAACAAAAATTGGTGTATCGATACATTGAATGCTAATGGCATGTCACATACAAAAAGTAGGTATCGAGACCTACTTTTCCTGATTCACCGAATATCATGGAAGATTCCTCTCTGGCATATTGTTTCAAAAGGTGTTTTTGTATGCAGTAACCAACTTGCACTAAAAGTGTGTTGTGTGTCAGAAGCCTGTCGCTGTGACCTAATTTTGTTAGTGCAGTATATCAGAAGTACGACACTGTGACCTAATTTTCTTAGTGCAGTGCATCAGAAGTATGTCACTGTGGCCTAATTTTCTTAGTGCAGCGTATCAAAAGCATATCACTGTGGCCTAATTTTCTTAGTGCAGTGTTTCAGAAGTATGTCACTATGGCCTAACTTTCTTAGTGCAGTGTATCAGAAGTATGTCACTGTGGCCTATACTTTCTTAGTGCAGTGTATCAGAAGTATGTCACTGTGACCTAATTTTCTTAGTGCAATGTATCAGAAGTATGTCACTGTGGCCTAACTTTCTTAGTGCAGTGTATCAGAAGTATAGCACGGTGACCTAATTTTCTTAGTGCAGCGTATCAGAAGTATGTCACTGTGGCCTAATTTTCTTAGTGCAGTGTATCAGAAGTATGTCACTGTGGCCTAATTTTCTTAGTGCAGCGTATCAGAAGTATGTCACAGTGGCCTAGTTTCTTACGGCAATGAACATCAAATAAATGTAAGAATCCAGTTTTAGCTATTCTCCGCCCATCTCTAGCTAACGTCCACCCACACCTCGCCCGTGTTGGGATCAATCGATCCCTGAATTCCCTGACTATCAATTTCCAGAAAATTATGCAGGTAAGCTGTTGAATATTTTGAAACTAAGTTTACCGGTTGCTGCTGCTAAGGCAGCAATATCGCAGTCAACTTACTTTCAAAATATTCAACATGTTTATTAAATAGTAAAGCCATGCAATTCGTGCAACAACGCTTTAGTCCGTTATCAATTATGCGTTCGTGAAGAACTTAGTTATGTCTGTCATGACGTCATTGATTATGCCGCCAGCCTACACGTCACTCAGTTGATTATGACGTCATATGATTAATGTATAAACTGGAAAGGCCCATAATTGATGTCATGTCTGTATTCTCAAGACTTTTCCACATAACTCGGGGTATGAGTGTATAATGAGGCAGCAGTGCGGTGTATCAAAAGTGATGTGATTCACGCAAATTTACAAGATTTAGTCCAGGGTTGTGCGGGAGATTATAATTGTCTTATTAAAGCCATTACTACATAGTCAGGCAGAACATTTTGGATAATTCTCAACTAGTTATACCAAATATGTTGACATCCCTTTATAATCAAGTACATTGTCATGTGTATAGGCTCGCGAGCTGTGGGTGTCAGGCAGCTGAGCAGCGATACACAACGCCCAGTTTGATCATTGTCCTATCTGTGAGGGTAGCACAGCGATGATGGTCAATGTTTAGGCACGTTTTTCCATTACCAGAGAATACGCCAGCTAAAAATAAAAAGCATCAGAATTTTCAATGCTAGGAGTCAACTGTGGATAAACATACGCCTAAGCCACGCAGAAGACGCCATAACAACAACAACAACAACAACAACAACAACAACATCATCATCATCATCATCATCATCATCATCATCATTACCACCACCACCACCACCACCACCACCACCACCACCACCACTAACACCACCACCACCACCACCACCACGACCGCCACCAGCAGACGCAGCAGCAGCAGAAGCAGCAGCAGCAGCATAATTGCCGTGTGTTAGCCACATCGACGCACGAGTAGGTGGTGTAGTTCTTCACCTGACTCGGAAAAGAAACAAACAAAGAAAGTAAGCGATGTTTCATCTTAGGAGAACGGCATGGTCAATAGTTGAAGTGAATCTTGAACGCTTTCGTCCATACCATGGAATCGATCTACTCTGCAATCTGATTGGTTATTGATAGAAGAAAGACCAACCAATGGTTTTCCAGTGATCGAGTGCCTTATTACGAGCAGTGGCTGAACAAAAATAACAAATGAAGAGCAGACTGACAGGGGCGGGGGCGATTAAGCAAGTGCAATGAGGTGGGGGGGGGGAATTCTTGGATAGATAAAGCGCCCCCCCCCCCCCACACACCCCTACCCCGGTGCTTCCACTGTGTGTGGTAGATTACTCTTATTAATTATGTTTCTTAACTGGGACTCGCAGCTATTAGCCTAGAACTCTGTCTGTCTGTCTGTCTGTCTGTCTGTCTGTCTGTCTGTTTGGGCCGGTGTCGGTCTGTCTGTCTGTCTGTCAAATTATTTTTTACATTTATGGAAGGTTATACGTACAGACGCAACCAGTGAACTGAGCACTTCCAGTATATTCCTCTGGATGTATTATGCTATTGCGACGGCAATGTGTGACTGTCGACGTCTGCTAATAACCCATTTTTCTACAAGAACGCGAGATTCTGAGCTACCACGCAATACATAATTGATTAAATGAAGTTTGAAATTCAGTAATAATGGCATTAATATCAATCAATAGATCAGGCTTGCCGCTGAAGTTGTATTGCAGACTTGGGAAGAAACCTAGAGCCCTGTCGTAGGGCGGTGGATATAGGTGTTTAGGCCGTTAGTCTGTAATCCCATTGTCAGGCCGATATATCATACAGGTGTATGCATCGCGCGGCTTATTTACAGAGTTGCTAGATGTGCCTTATAGACAAATCGATAGGATCGAGCAAAATGTATAGGCCCTATTGTTAATGTAACAATGTAAAAGTTAATGATATTTCCATCATATTTACACCTAACAGTGGTTGTTTGGCATTATTAACCCTTTAACACTCGAAATTTGTTTAAGAAAATTTCGGGTTTATCATAGAAAATGTCGATTTGCAGACCAAGAAAAGACAATTTTTGAAATTGTACCACTGGAATGACTGGCTCGGTTATCGAGCCAGTCATTCCAGTGGTATATTTTCAAAAAATGTCTTTTCTTGGTCTGCAAATGGACATTTCTCAAGACCACTGCAGAAGCTGTTTTTGCCTGATATGAGTGTTAAAGGGTTAAGATCGCTAATCTTTTGTTCTAAGCTAAGCGCATAAGTACAATACAGCTCAGGAACAATTTATAGTGTTTCTAAATCAAAAGCAAAAGCATGTTATTTAGAACAATATTAAACACGATAAGAAATGTTCCCTTGAACGTTTTGAACATAATTGGATTGGTAACCTATAGGCAGCAATGCCTTCCAATTCCATTATGTTCAAAATATTCAACGGCACGCTTTATTTGGTTTTGGAAACGGTTAAAGTTATTTCTGGGCTGTACTGTCGATAGCTGTTATCGTTAATCTAGCTGTTATGGACAATAATACTTGGCTATTAGTACGCGCATTACAACGGACTTTTCGTATCCCCGTTTTATCCAAGGAACGTCGTTATTCATGGAATTAATTCTAATCGTGTTTTTTCGGTGAAATTTTAACTTATTTTCATACTCAACATAACCGTATAATTCGTTTTGAACAGTAGCAGAATTACAATAGTAGACAGAATAGTAGACAGAATAGTAGACAGAATAGTAGACAGAATAGAAAGAATCGATAGGGCTGATAGGGCTGAATGCCCTCTATTGTGGGCTAGCCATCACATCGCAATAACCATTAAAGGACTCGTATCTTTAACTCAATTTCACAACTTAAAAAAAATATATATAATAATTTATAGGTAATGAAATGATCAAATGTTAAGATTTATTTCGTTTAATTACACTTCGGCACACAATTTAAGCCTTTGAAAATTATAAAATTTACATTTTATTTTCAAGCATTTTATAATGAACATGCACCTTTAATTAGACGTTGTAATTATATATTAACCGTTTAACCCTTTAATTGCTGGTGCCTCAATTTTAAGACAGTTATACAGGTAGGATTCTGAATGTTTGCAAACTAATTTGACTGGAGCCTGTTGCTACCAGCTGTCATTGGAAGACGTTTCAGAATATTCCACAAAATATTCCTTATATCATAAAGAATTAGCCATTTCTTGTCTGTAAGGGTTAAACGGCTAAGCGATTCTTCAATAAATAAGAGGGGCATGCTATAGTTGCTACTTAGGTAGCTTTGTCAGAAATAATGGACGGACGGACGGGCAGATGGACGGACGGACGGACAGACAGACAGTAGATGGGATGTATGGATTGCGACTAAGGACCATTGTAGTTTTTAAAATAAATAGCCACCATCGACCAATCATATCTTAGCATTTTCGCGGCTATATCGAAATTTATTTTTATTTGATGAATTTTGAAGTCGAAATTGGTTTTGTTTCATTTTTTGGATATGATTTCAAATTTTCCATTTTCGAAACTGTCGGATAAACTCCTTAGATTTTTTCACGCCAAAACTTCCCCTAGTAGAGTCATTGGAAATTTAAAATGTCTTTGAAAGGATGAACCCGTGTTGCAAATCTGGCCAAAACCATAGGGTTCTACTTATTGCCGATGGGTCGTCTTTCTAGTTAAGACGCCTATTTTCCAGGTGAGTAATACAGGCTCCTTGGTCGTCTCAAATATAACATATTAAAATACTCATAGTTTTTAATAGAGAGTTTATTCATTCGTATGGGTTGGGGTGGGGGAGCTATTTTGCACAGTTTTATTGTATAAAAGGTGCTAACCTCGAGCCAATCATTAACATGATCCTAGCGGGATTATAGGAATATAGCTACATTGTCATACTAGTTGAGAGTCGCAATGGATGAATCCAGTTTTAGCTATGCCCCGCCCATCTCTAGGTAAGCTCCACCCACGCTTTGTCCGTGTTGGAATCGAGCGATCCATGCACTCTCCGAATCTCAATTACCAGAAAACAATACAGATAAGCTCTTGAATATTTTGAAATTAATTTAACTGGGTGTTGTTGCTGCATACGGCATCAACAGTGCCCATTAAAATTAGTTTCAAGATAATTGTTCAACAGAATGTTTATTAAATAATAAAGACACGTAATTCGTACAAGTTGGCGGACTGTTAAGTGTTTATGACGGACTAAATCGCGCCATTTATGACGTAATTGGTTGTGACGTCAGCCTACATGCGAATTAGTTGCTTATGGCGTCATATGCTTGATCAATAAACTGGATTCTTCCATTAAACACAATTGTTTTGGTCATCAATACATAATGGTATCATTATGACGTAATACAAGCAAAATACACACTTCCGGGTCCATTAACATGTAGGACGTCACAGTTAACAAGTCCGTAATATGTTGATTCCTTAAGCCAGATGGTCGTATAACCACCTGGTTTAGAAGATCCCTCCCAAGATGGTATGGATAGGTTTAAGTGATAGATCCAGATTCCATTCTGCTGATCGCGACAGTTAAACAGATAGATATGTGCATGGGTCCAATGTGATTTTGTGGAACTCTCTAACTAACAACCATGGGTTGTTTCGGGAACGGTTCTAAGCAACAATCTGAAGACCGGAAACGGAATAAGGAAATCGAAAAACAATTAGAAAAGGATAAACTGAACTACAGATCAACACACAGACTGCTGTTATTGGGTAAGTGTTAGACAAATATAATAGGCCTACAAGCCACCATTATGACTGTCCTGACTGGGCACATATGGCTCTTATGAGTGGACACATGGCTCTTATGACTGGTATGAATGAACGCATGGTTCTTATGAGCGGTAGACCTATGACTGGACGTATGGCACTTATGAGTGGCATTACCGGGCACATGGCACTTGTGACCGGACTCCAGAAAGAATGGAAAGGCTATGTTCCCCATGACGCAGCGATGCCAACAGTATTGCAGAGACGTGAGCCCAGCATTATACTTTTCCTCCATGGTTTCCAGCTACGAAGTGGATCGTCATCTTTAGTTTCATGTTCCATTTCATCTTCGTTGCAAATGGCCTAGTTTAGTAGATCTGGTATCTTTGTTTAATTGTGTCGACGGCTCGTGACATGGTCAATGCCCATTTTGTGGAAATCCCAGTGCTTGGACTGACACAAGTATACGTTCAGCCCATACAATGTCTACGCAGCTGCGTCCACGCTTAAAGCCATTTTGACATGATCCAGTGAAGTAATCAATCTTGTCTCGGATGTGGAATAGAGTAACCTTGTATAGGATTTTCTATATGTTGTTGAGGAATACAAAAGGCTGAATTGCTTAGGTGCATGATTGGTTTTGAGATAAATGCCACTTGCATATTTGAATCGTGTATTCCTCATGCCACAGGTCCGGATGCACGTCCATTTTTAGGGCTTTCAGTGCCTTCACAACCTCTGCTGTTTTTAGTGGTGTTATTAATGCCCTGGGGTCACCTGAAAACGGGTGCATGGGCTCATCATCGTGGTCTGTGAACTGTTCCATTAACCATTATTGAATGGCTCCCGCTTTCCCCTGGTCAGTTCTGATAAACTGTCCTTCAGAATTGTGTACAGTGAGCACGGTGGTGGTGTGTAGTCAGTAACTCTCAGGGTTCGAGCTGCCTGAAACATTTCGTGACAGTAATCCGTGGCAATGATTTCATCTGCTAGGGAGTCACCTTGTTGAATAGCAATATCTTTTAAGCATTCGCTGATGTGGCGCAGAATGCCATTCCGTTCCCTGCATAGTTTGGTGCCGTCTTCACTAGACCACTTTCATGGATGCGCAGCCGTAATGCTTTCTGCTTTGTTGATAGTTTCACTACTCCTACTACTACTACAGGGCTATCAACATACCTAGTTCGGTTGTTGTTTTTGATAACTCCGATGACGCTGGTGGCTGATGATTCCATACATTTGGGTATTTTGGTTAGGGCTTCGTTTTGATCGGAGCTGGCGCCGAAGTTAGCTAGCTGCTCCCCGAGGGCCATTTTGTATAACGTTCAGGTGTCAGTGTTGCTGATGAGCTAGGCTAGGTTGTACGTGACTCCACCCTCCTGCCTGGTATGGCGTGTGTGCATTAGGTAGAAGTGGTTCATCTGGAGGCGTGTAACGACTGGCTTATGGCCAGAATTTACGTCTGCACTTCCATAGGAACGAGCATCCAAAAGTAGGGGTCTTTGCTTCTATTTTACATAGGATGAAGTCTATTTGGTTGAAGACTGCTGTTGTAACCTTAGAACATGTTGGGGCGTTGTGATTAGCAATGCGTCCTGCCCATGGTGTCCGGTGATGACATGGACGTTTGAAAACGGAATTTGTGGCAAATTCGCCATTAGAACTAAGGAATGCCGCCTGTGCATCTACATTGCTGTTACGTGTGCATGACCTCTTTATGCGCCCCCCCCCCCCCCCCATCCAAGTTCTTAATTCTTGTCCGCATTGCTGGGTTTACCCAGCTTGGAATTGAAATCTCCACACACAAACATTTGCCATCTGGCTGGTATAGTAATGGCCGAGCGCAGTTCTGCATAGAAGGAATCTAATATTGCCTAATATTGTCTTTGCCTTTTTCAGCAGTTGGGCCATATACGTAGACTATGCGACACTTACTCGTGGTGCGTCTTCGCGCTGGTATAGCCAGGTCGATGAATGCAATGTGATCACTGACGTATCGAAAAGTAATGACATGTTCTAGAAGCCTTGGTCCGATTATGAAGCGCAAACCCTGAAATGTGGCCTATGTTTGCTCCATAA
The DNA here is from genome assembly GCA_034401795.1 of Chaetoderma sp. LZ-2023a. Classification (NCBI taxonomy): domain Eukaryota; kingdom Metazoa; phylum Mollusca; class Caudofoveata; order Chaetodermatida; family Chaetodermatidae; genus Chaetoderma; species Chaetoderma sp. LZ-2023a. Next base: position 121,291,869 of record CM067367.1, read on the forward strand.
GTACTAACTTGTGGCCTGTCTGAAGTTGCTGCTCTGAGTGAGTAGGTACTTTAGTCTCTTGAATGCATGTGCTATCGATGTTATAGTCTTCACAGTCTGCACCTCAGGTTTGCCTCTTTGATGTTGCAGTCAAACCACGTACGTTCCACGTAGCGATGATAAGCTCCTGGGAACATTGCGTTTCACGAGGGTGTCGCTTGAAGAAGGTTAGACATGAGCAGAGTTGCCTCTGAATGCGGATGTTATATATGATCTATACCCAGTTCCAATTAGTGACAGCAATCCGATGCCATACACATACGTATTCAACAATTCCTGTAATTGGCAGTAATCCGATGATGCAACTTTTAAGCTGGGCCTGCGCAGCTGTGGTCTAGAGCGTTCACCTCTGAGCTTAGTACATTAATGGATGGATCTATCCCTCATAATCAAAATACACCACTTGTTAGCTGACGTCAGCAGCTCCCAATCACATTAGTTTCAAAATATTCAACATATTACCTGTATAGTTACCTTAAAATTTAGATTCTGTGAATTCAGGGCTCAAAAGTGTGCAAATCAAACTATGTAAGTAAGATACTAGTGATACTGATACTGGTGTGGACGTTGTAACCTACCGGATGTGGAAATAGCAAGTTTACTTCTGGCGTTTCATCCTCCGCATCATTGCGTGTAACTAGCGGTTCTGTCGACTGTCTGCTATAACCAATACAACATGATTTGCAATAGGGCCTGTCACAGAATGTGACGACCACAATAAGCTTATCCACCTACTCCTCAATCAGCCCACGTGTCCATTGTACTTGCTTGCTGCAAGTGTTGTGTTTAGGGTCCCACATGGCCCGCAGTCGCATGCCGGGGGATAGAGACCCAGGCCCATATGCATAAAGGGCGTGTAACTTTAGGCTACGCCTTTTGAAGAATTCACATTTATAGGTCCAATATTTTGGGTGAAAATGATCGTTTTATGTAAAAACTCACGATCTTTGTCAATTTCCTCGTAAACAACATATTATACACAATCGCTTCAGATTTTTAAAATGAAACTTGATGTATGCCTCAGTTATGATACGCAGTTCTGCCTTTTGAAGAATTTACCTTTAGAGGTCCAAGAATCTGGGTGAAAGTGGGATTTTTAATGCAAAAACTCACTATTTTTTGTCAATTTCCTTGTAAACACCATATTATACAGATTCGCTTAAACTAATTTAATGAAACTTAGCGGGTAGCTTATTTATGATGGCTAGATGTGGCTTTTGAAGGATTCACCTTTATAGGCCCAAGAACTTGGCTGAAAATGGGCTTTTTAGTGCCAAAACTCACCATTTTGTAAATTTTCTCGTAAACACCATATCATACAGAATCCCCATAAAATAACTTAATAAAACTTAGTATATGCCTCAGTTATGATATACAGATGCGCCTTTGAAGGATTCTCTTTTATAGGTCAAGAATTTTCCGTGAAAATTGGCTTTTAATGCAAAAAACTGATTTTTTTCAATATTCTCGATATCATACGGAATCGCTATTGCCCTGTAGGTGGGGCTTAGAATACACCTTCCGTATCCTCTGCGTGTCGTAAGAGGCGACTAAAGGAGGTAAGGGTGAGGTAACCCTGACAGAAACCTTGAGTGCTGAAGACGGAGGTTCCAAGCCGCACGGCGCACTCTAATAAACCATGGATCCACGCACTTAACGCTTATGATCATGTCGATAGTCACTTAGCGGACTGGCGGTATGATCAGCGAACGAAAAGAAGAAAGATACGGAATCGCTTAAAATAATTTAATGAAACTTACCAAGTAGCTGCTTTATGATGGGTAGAGGTGCCTTTTGGAGGAGTCACCTTAATAGGTTCAAGATTTTGGGTGAAAATGGGCATTTTAATGCAAAAAACTTACAATTTTGGTCAATTTCCTTGTTTTTAAAAATGTGTTATTTTATTTATTTATTTTTTAACTTTTTATTTAAAAAAAAATAATATGAAGGCTTTGAATTAAATTGCTACCTATTACATAGAGAAAGGTATTTCCAGTGATTGAGGATCCGCTGAGTCAAGCAACGTTTTGTAGTTTAAACTAAACTTAGTTTAGTAAAAGCACTGTTTGTGTTTTAACAAAATCGGTACGTTTGAAAGGTAGTTTAAATTTGTTTAATTAAGCCATAGTTAACCATAGTTAACCGTTAAACCATTGTTTAATGCCATACAGATGTCAATGATCGTTTATTTCCACATGTTTTTAGTTAAGCTAATCGTAAACATGAAGCAAAGATGATACATGCACCAATTTGGCCTGTTTGTAAATGCTGCATATGCCAATTTGTTATCGATCCGTTCGCATCATTGTTGAAAAAGTGAATTATCGTTTTATGTTATTTTTTTGTAAGAGTTTTTAATATCCTATTGCCTGTTGGCGCAAGTTTAATATTGGCATATGGGTTGTGCGCCATTTGTCAATTGCCAAATTGGCCATGCGCCGTTTATAAACCTGCACTCCGATAACAAATTGGCATATGGGTTTGCGATATTGAAAAACGGCCATGGCATGTTTACAAACGGTCCAAATTTGTTATTTGGTGCTACAGTAACACATTACTACCGTATACGCACGCGCTCGACAGATGTTGACAGGGTGATGACCCTCACCTCACCCAGTAGATGCGACACTTCAGCCGCCAATGCAGGGAGTGCATGTACGCGCAAGACCATTTTGGGGAAATCACATGCCTCACGTCCGCCGCCGCAGCAGCTGTCGTAGTCATCGTCATCGTCATCGTCATCAACATCCATAAGAAGATATCTTAAGGACGGATGGTAGTGCGGTGGGGTGGACTGTTTGGGCAATATGATCAATTACCAGACAGCAGGTTACCTACACAAAATCATCATAATCATGTTAGTCCCAATTTTTTTTTTCAATCTACTACCCACCCACCCCCATCCCATCCCTCCCCCAACTCCGTATACAACGTCTCGCCCTCCTCCCACCCACCCACTCCGCATACAGCGCCTCGCCATTCTCCTCATCGCTCTCCTCCTTCCCTCTCCACCCCCACACCCCCTCCCCAACGACCCACCACCAACTTCCTCCCGTTCCACGCCTCCCCCGCTCATCCGCTCTCCCCCGCCCCCCCCCCCCCCCGTCCTCCTCCTTCTCCTCCCGTTCCACCCCTCCTTCCCCTCATCTTCTCCCTCCCCCCCCCCCCCTCCGCCTCCTCCTCCTCCCGATCCCGATCCACCCCTCCTCCTCCTCATCCGCCTCCTCATCCGCCTCCTCCTCCTCCTCAATCACTTTACATGCCCCACAACCAACCGATCAACCAATTAGCCGTCGTCGTCGTCGTCGTCGTCGTCGTCGTCGTCGTCGTCGTCGTCAATAACCCTAACAGCAGCAGAGCCAACCAAGTGCCGAATCCGGCAAATACCATTACTTTCAACCTGCATCAGGAAATAGAATCAAGCATCATATTGTTCCAAGAATGGAATTCGAATGAGTGATATCAGATCACTTTGGGAAGTTACACCACGCTTAAACCTACCCCCGCCCCACCCCACCCACCCATGTACACCATAGTCTCTCATACCTTGTTTAATATTAACCCACTGTTTACCGTAAACCTCTTTTATGATAGATATTTATTTCCACAATAGGCCATCGGCCCTTGAGTGGACATTGTATACATGACGGATACCGTATATAAAATTCACTTAATACGTGAGTTTAAGTATACTATGGCTGTATATGTTAACATTTAACTCTGATCTTGCAATAATGTATACACACATCCACTCAACCACGCAGAAACGCACTCACGCGCGCAGACATGCACGTACCAGATACTAGAACGCGCACCACCAACGCATACAATCATATAAATCTTAAGCGCTTTTGAGCATTTAATCCTGGAATTAGCGCTATATATATAAATGCCTACACACGCACGCACGCACGCACGCACGCACGCACGCACTCACGCACACACACATGCTCGCTGACGCAATCCCACGTGCAGGCACTCATGCGCGTGTGTACACACGCACGCGCGCAAGCACCCACGCACGCACACACGCGCGAACGCACGCACACACACTTTCACACGCACACACACATACACACACACACACGCAAAAGCGCACGCACAAAACGAATATTCCCACGTACGGAGGCGTTTGGCGGTGTACAATATCGTTACGAAAATATGCAATAAGATTAGTAAACTACAAGTTGTTAATACACTAATACAGTACGAATATAGTTAGGCTAATGCATTTAGTTGCAACAATAATTGAGCTTACAAAACATATAAATGGTATGCGGTGCAAATCAACCATACATGCATATGCACGGTGGTTTAAGTGAAACGTTACACAGGGTTTAAGCTAAACCATCTCTCTAAGCCACCCTTATGCATATATGCGCCCAGGGGTGCAAATATTTATTCCAAACCTTCAACCATTGCAGAGGGTGGGTGGCGCCAATCCCCCCCCCCCCCATTACAGGTGGAGCGCGACAACAATAAGGGAACTTGGCACGATAAACACTATAGGGGCGCAGTTCTCGCTACACCACGGCCATTGTTTGAATCGATTTTAAAGCCTTGAACCCTTAATTCGCAGAACCTCACTTCCAAGATATCGCAATTCACCAGAGTATCCATCTATCAATCTGACATCATATGACGACATAATCAGGTAAGCTGCGCGTAGGATGACGTCATAATCAACACCACCACCACCACCACCACCACCACCACCACCACCCCACCCCATAAATAATTCTATATGGCCCGTCGCCAACTCTTTTTTTTACGATGGTAGATATATAACTGCAATGAAACACCTTAGTGAGCAAGCAACTAGAGCACTGTATACTCTATACCGACGGACCGAAAATACTGACTTAATTACCCATAACATGCCAACTAAAACTGTTTGAATCAATGATCGTTAGGGGTCTAGAAACTCGACAAATACTAACAAAGATACAACTACAATTTTGCCGGCGTACTGTACGTCTTAACAGAAGCAAACCAAATTATATTGTATATGGGGGAACTGGGTAAATACCCGCTAGAAATAACCATAAAATACCGAATAATTACATTCTGGGAAAAACTATTAAACAGTAAAGAAACTAAACTATCATCCGTCTTATATAAGTACATATACAATGACAGTCTCAAAATGAACATGACATACACATGGATTAATAATGTAAGTATTGTATGGTGTGGGTATGAGATATTTTTTGCCCTGTAGGTGGGGCTTAGAATACACCGTCCGTATCCTCTGCGCGTCGTAAGAGGCGACTAAAGGAGGTAAGGGTGAGGTAACCCTGACAGAAACCTCGAGTGCTGGCGACGAAGGTTCCAGGCCGCACGGCGCACTCTAATAAACCATGGATCCGCGCACTTAACGCTTATAATCACGTCGATAGTCACTTACAGGACTGGCGGTATGATCAGCGAACGAAAAGAAGAAGAAGAAGAAGATATATATATGGGAAAGTCAAGCTATAACTAACGCGGAAGTAAAATATATAAAGCAGGTTCTGATAGATCAATTTACACAATCCTGGGCAGGTGAAATCAAGACGTCTTTTAAAGGTGTAACGTATGGTATATACAAATCAACACTTGAGTGCGAAACATATCTTCTAAAACTAAATAATGTTATCATGATAACCGTAGCTAGATTCAGAACTAGCAACCATAAATTGCCAATAGAAACGGGTCGGTGGGGTTAGAACAAAAATATAGAACCTGTAATTTATGTAACAAACAGGATATTGGGGATGAATTTCATTACCTCTTTCTATGTGGATATTTCAATAACGACAGGAAATTATTTCTGCAGAAATATTATGTTAACCGCCCTAATTATTATAAATTCTCCAAACCTTTATCAAATAAAAGCATAGCATCTTGTCTAAACTGTGTGCCTTCATTAGGAAAATAACCAAACAATTTAAGTAATGTTATTTGATTCTACTACTACTACTACTACTACTACTACTACTACTACTACTACTACTACTACTACTACTACTACTACTACTACTACTACTACTACTACTACTACTACTACTACTACTACTACTACTACTACTACTACTACTACTACTACTACTGCTGCTGCTGCTGCTGCTGCTACGTCCTCTGGGTGCTGGTCTGGTGGTAGAGCACTCGCCTCCCAAACGCCAGGCGAAAGGTGTCGTAGAATTGCCAGGTTAGAAACCCACTCAGGTGAAAAAATTGGGGGAAAAAGAAGAAAGGGGTAAAAATTACATTTCAGATGATGAATACGCTATATCCTAGTGCCAGTGCGTTGTCAAATACAGGGTTCGTGGAACTAATGCTTGACAATAATAAAAACTACATACTTGCGAGTGCCTAGTGATCTAGCAGGAGGGATCTCAGAAATGTAAAAGTAAGAATATCGGGAATGTACACCATAAAAATTACGGGTAATTCGTGTGGTTGTGAGACGGATGGTTGAAAGCTAGTCCGGTGAAAGAGGATTTATGTCCTCTGGATACTGGTCTGGTGGTAGAGCATTCGGCTCATAAACGCTAGGCGAAATGTGCCATAGAATTGCCAGGTTCGAACCCAACTTGGGTCGAATTCATAGCATGCTTGGCAATAATAAAAACTACTACTACAACTACTACCACCAACCACCACCATTACCTTTGTTGCTGCTGCTACCAATTAAACCACCGCCACTGCCTAACTGATATTGAGCAATTCCCATTTGTGGATCGGGAAGGATAAGTATTTTGCAAGGTTAGTCGCTGGCATGACTGGCTTGATACACACGCAAGTCAATCCCGCGGCAAGTTGGCAGAGACGCTTGCTCGACATATTTTCATTAGATCAGGGCCGCCATAAGCAAATTTGAGGGGCGGGAGCAGGTTCGACGAAAGGGCACACTGGATGGCATTGTCTGGAGGAAGATCTGAAATGGGTGTCCACACACACCCATCCGCCTCTCATAGAAGGGTGGTCGGGGATACCAACCTACCTAACCACCACGCGAAAAAGCATTGAAAGGTGCAGGCTCATGACTCGATTTCCTGCATTCTGAGTTTCTTATGATTGCTTATAAATGTTAGAGTAATGTTAATCGAAAAACTTATTTATTCTTTGGTCAATTGAACCATTGCACCTATTCCCAATTCCCAATGTGAACAAGCGGACGGGCGGGTTGTTATGATCCTTTCTGCCCAGCAGTTCTTAATGACTCGCTTAAAGAATACGATGGACATATGCTGGATGAATAGACAGATGATGTAGCAACACAATTACGTCAAATTAGTAACAAACTATTCAACAGCTAGTGTGTATGGAATAAGTAATTTAAATTATGATTTCGCAGCCTCTTACGTAGCCATATTGGCGTGTGAGTGTCAGAGGTACATTTGGCCTGGGCTATTCAAAGGAGACCTTCAAATGTCTGATTTTGTTCACGCGTGGATGGTGGCATCATCTTTTATGGTTAGAACTCAAAGAGTCTGACATGGCTATACATGTGTATCACGACCGTACGAGTTGGTAGGGGTGGGGTGGGATGTGCGGTGGGTGGGTGGGTGTGGGGGGGGGGGGTTGCTATACTCATATAAATAGCACAGTATTAAAAATGCAAGAGGATGATATGTATTACTTAGAGATGTAGGAGATACAGGAGATGGCTTCTAAGCGCATCTAATTTTTACATTCTTAAGATGGAGGCCCCCGCCAGACTCTCCTTCCATTCTATATATATATGTGGGTGGGGAGGGGGCGGGGGGCAACAAATCTGTGACACACTCCTTAAATACACCGACCGACATTGCACTTCGGCCATGTGTATACAAATTATTTCTACCTTTGCATCTGCTTCACCCGTAAATTAAAAATTTGAGTTTGAGAGTTGCTGTTAATTCTAATATCCCTTAGTGTTTCCACATTGATGCACCCAGCCACCCATCATTGCACATATATTCTATTCTGCCCCTAAGCAAGTCAGTAACGGAGCGTGAACCAGTCTCACTTAGAAAATTCAAATAGCATATGACTATGTATCTTACCTTTACTTGCAAAGATACATGCAACGTTTACATATAAATCAAAGTCAATATGTCACATGTAGCTGCCACTACATAAATAGCGTTTGCATTGATGATTTGGCACAGCCTAGAAGCACTCCCATATTACTTTATGGACTTGTGTTAATGTTAAAACAACCGGATTTTAATACAGCAGCTCAGTCTGCTTTGAATATTCTAAAAATCTTGTTTAAAGTTCTAAAGTAAAGTTTACTAATTTTTCGCAGATAAACGGGTAAAGGGCACAGACACCCCCCCCCCCCCCCCGCCCCGGCCAAAAGGGCAACGGGCCAGCTGCCCCCCCCCCCCGCTACTGCCCCCCCACCCCCACCCCTGTGCTTCCGCCGACCCTGCATTGAATATGAGAAATTGTATTCACCAGCTGACAACTAAAGCACCCGGATGAGATGTGATATGGGGCATAATAAGTGAGCATCTCCTCGTCTCCCTCTCGTCCCTTTCTTTTGCATTGGAAACGAGGAGATGGGAACAAATGTAATGCAATGCTCTTGAGGGTGATTATAATAATAATTTGAGGCATATCCGGCCAGTTTATACAGTTTTAAATGTCGTTGCTGGTGTAACTAACTTACTTAACCAGGATTAATATTAATGACGTTAATAATAATAAAAATAAAAATAATAATAATAATAATAATAATAATAATAATTTGATTAATTTAATTATTATGATGTAACTGTTAATCACGCCACTATATATTATGTCTTATATGTATTTTTCCTCATATGTCACAATGTGACCTAAGTGTAATAAATGAACTTGAGCTTGAACTTGAATAGTCCGACACGTTGTAGGAATTGTTTGTCTACTATTTAATAAACATGCCGTTGAATATTTTGAAACTAATTTGACTGGACGCTGTTGCTGCCTATGGCAGCAACAGTGCCCAGTCAAATTAATTTCAAAATATTTAACAGCTTTCCTGTATAGTTTTCTGGAAATTGATAGTCAGGGAGTTCAGACATCGATCGATCCCAACACGAGCAAGGTGTGGGTGGAGCTTAGCTAGAGATGGGCGGGCATAGCTAAAAATGGACAGGTCCATTAGTTTCTTATAGGCCTGTGTATGTCATATGACTCGGTTGAATCAGTAACTAGCGTAAAGGCACAAACGCAATAGAATATGCTATTAAACGGGTTTACAGCATCAAATTGGTTGACAATCTATATATATATACGACTTCTCTATATGTAAGAGAAGTTAGCGGATGATCAATAGCTCAGATTGCTATCTATCTCTACCACTTAAACATTGAGGACATGTATAAATGATAAATTAGATTTAAAGGCAGTATTGTATCTACGGTATTAAATAAAGGGCTGGCGGGCATCGACAATACGTTTTGAACAGCACTGGTCACCACCTTGTTCCAGTCAACGAGATGCTAAATAGGTAAACGCACAACCACCTCTCTCTAACTGGTGAAGGAACAAATTTAATCTTAGGACCCAACAATGGAGGGATCCAGTTCTAGCATATGCTGCCCACATTTTAGCTAAGCCCCCACCCCACCCCTTGCCCGCGTTGGAATCCATCGTACCATGAATTCCCAGAATCCCAATATCTCGGTAACTATAGAGGTGAACTGTCGAATATACCCAGTCAAATTAGTTTTAAAATAGTAAATCCATCAAAGACATACAATTCGTACACTTGACGGGCAGTGACTATTTCAGCTTAATGACGGAGTATTCTCTGTCAATTATGATTGTGACGTCAGTCTGGATATGACGTAATTGTACGATTATCATATATTTGACGTCATATATTTTGATCCATCATGTCTCTGATTTGTTGTTTTATCACGATTCGATCCATAACATTCACGATGGTTTACTATGTTAACCGGATAATATAAGAAAATCCGATACGAGATCATAAACCGTCTCGGTCACGTGATCCCATAGGGCCTATTTGACATTTACTAGTATTATGGATTTCTGCTAATAGACACATCATTATGCGTGCAAACATTACGATGACGTGAAGAAAGCGGCATTGTTCTGTGTAGGGGCTAAACACTCTGCTGGTAAGAAGTACATCGCTTAGAGTGAATAGAATATGTATACACCCCCAGGTTGAGAGACAACCCTCCCTCTCAAGCGCTGGGGATCTGCTGTCATATGAGGTCCTTCTCGATCAGGGGGACTTGCCTGAATATGGTGGTATCCATCCCGATGTCAGAACATACCGCATTCAGGTAGATGGAGCAAATGTTCAATCAGGCATTGATCTGCATGAAAACAATGGAGACATCCACTTCTAGGTGACACACACATTTATAGCTAAGCTCCGTCAAATTTTTACGCGTGTTGGAATTGATTTTAAAATTTTAATTCCAAGACTCTTATGGCGGCAACAACTCTTAGCCAAATTTGTTTCAAAGTGTTCAACAGAATGTTTAGTAAATTGTAACTTCACCAGCCATATAATACAGTCGTGGTAGACTTTCCGATTTTTGTGACGGAGCTGTACGTCATTTTGATGCTAACATGTGACCTATTTGATTAAAACGTCAGATACTTGAGTGGCAGATCGGATCCATCCATTCTTTCAGCAGGATGCACGTAAATTAAGATCATCCCTAAAGGAATCCATATGCAAATAGATTGTCATCATGGTCATGGTCGTCGTCGTCGTCGCCGTCGTCGTCGTCGCCGTCGTCGTCGTCGTCGTCGTCGTCGTCGTCGTCATCATCATCATCATCATCATCATCATCATCATTATCATGATCTGGTACCGTAGCATCATCATCAGGCAATGATCTGACAGTGCCTGTATGACTTGTATGTCTGCTCTGTTGTTCAGTTGGGCAATTCACCTTTCCGGAGCATCCATCGATCACCTGACGTCATATGACGTCATAATCAGCTAAGTGGCGTGTAGGATGACCTCATACACATTACGTCATAAGTGATTATACTTTGCCCGTCTTTAACACCCGTCCGACGCGGTGTAGGAATTGAATTGCATGTCTTGATAAACATGCTGTTGAATATTTTGAAACTAATTTGACTGGGCCATAGGCAGCAACAGCACCAAGGCAAATTAGATTCAAAATATTCAACAGCTTACCAGGATAATTTTCTAGAAATTAATAGTCAGGTAGTTCCGAGATAGATTGATTCCAACACGAGCGAGGTGTATGTGGATCTTAGTTAGAGATGGGCGTGTAATAGCTAAAAATGGAAAGGTTCATCATTGCTGCTTATACCTAGGTGCCTTAGAATTTTCGTTTTAAATAGTAACCCTGATTTTAACCATAGCATGGCATTAGGGGTTAACGTACACACGTTATTATGCTGCTCTAGACGCATATTATACAGGTCTAAATGTATAAAAGAATAAGGTATTGCGGAGAACAAAGCTTCAATTGCTAGATGTTCTCGCCAGGTCAAGGGAGGGTATTCAGAGACATCCTTAAGCGTTTCATAACGAATTTGTCTCCCGTATGACACGCGATTTATACGCCGTACATTCGTACGCCTACACATATAAATATAAATATGTGAAACACTCGTGATAAGTAAACGAGTTTACACGTGTGGTAGTGGGAAGGGTGGAAGGGGTGGACGGGTGTGGTTGGGGGTGGGCTAGGTGGGGTCGTTGGATTCCCTCTGGATTAAGGTGGATGCAAATGGCATTTCGTACTAGTCTTCGCGACTGCTTAGTTGGTCAAGGGAGATAACGTGTATGTGTACACATTATAAATTGAGACGTGTTATTCCCCTTGCCATATTGTTTCCTATTGATTTATAGATCCCTCCTGTGATAGAAGAACCGTCAGCGCTGCCAGCTATACCACTCGATGTCAAAGTCCCACCTGCACACACGTACTTTAATATTAGCCGTGCAGGCACAACATCATGGGCCCACATATTCATATGGTAGTAAGCGCTGCTTGTGGCGGTTACTTAAGAATCTATGCTCTGACTCTAAGACGTGAGAAATGTGACCGATGTGATCCTAGATGGTCTAGGCACAGGCTTCTGTCTGTCTTTTTTCTTTTGTTGTATAAGAATGGATTGTAATTCTGATAGTTTCACTTTACTTTCTTTTTTGTTTGCCTGTGGCTGCCTCAACAGTCATTTAGGAGGTGGTGGTGGTTCGAGTCCCCCTCCTTAAGAAGAAAAAACTATGTTAAATTCATATCACTATTTCTGCGACAGTGTGAAGTCTGTTAAAGGAATCGGGATGTTTCTCTGTGGGAAATGACTTTTGCCAGATATATTGCGGTTTCATGATTCAGATGGCATCCACGAATCAAGGCTGATGGCTCTTATTAAATTAAGTGGTTATATTAATATATGCGGAAAAGCATAAGCTTTCCCAAAGTCAATTGGTGGGATTTATGTTTAAGTTCACTAGCCAATTCAGTTGTATGAGGAAGTAAGTCAATTGTCAAATTTCTGTTGAACTGTCGAAGCATGGTGTTTATTGCAGATTTTAGCAGGGGATAATATCCTCCTATCATTTAATTACCCGAGGATATTTCCGTGAAATACCCGTGTTTTCAATAGCATTCCATGTATGATCAGTGGCACACCGAGTTCTAGGAACAAGACATGGACACTACATACTTTTTTGCACGTCATATTTAGTTTTTCTTCCGCCTTCTCACTCCTTCTAAGCATCTTTCATCAATTCACAACAATTATCCACTATTTACATCACATCTCGCTCTGGGAAATCTATCTGTCCTTTGTTCTGAACAATGTTTCGGCCGTTCCTGCCCGACAACAGGTCAATCACATATATCTATATCTATATTTATTTATCTATCATACACTAGGTATCTTCAGAGCAACTAATTCAACTTCCTTGTCTAATGACCGTATAGTTAATCTGAGAAACTCCTGCTCAAACATTGCGTCTCACTTTGGTTCAATGCATGTGTCCTCACCATATCCCGATCTTCCAGATGCCACTGTGCCAGACACATTCTTTCATTAGGGAAGCAATCCGTCAAATTGCCACATCCGACAGGCATTCAGGGTCGAGAGAAAATGTTTATTGAACAGCTAGGCTGAAGAGTTCCCCTTGATCATTTGTTGGACAACACTGTATGAACCGTTTTCCTGACATACTGTGCCCGTATCCACCAGCTCATTTGGGATGGGGCAACTGAGTATCTTCCAGTTACAGATCATGACATCACTGATAGTGGACCGTTCCAGTTTTAGCTATGCCCCGCCCATCTCAATCTAAGCTCCACCCACACCACGTCCATGTTGGGATCGGTCGATTTCTAAACTCCCTGACTATCAATTTCCAGAAAACTATATGTGTAAGATGTTGAATATTTTGAAACTAATTTGACTGGGCACTGTTGTTGCCTATCGCAGCAACAGAGTCCAGTAAAATTGGTTTCAAAATATTCAACAACATGTTTATTTAACAGAGACATACAATTCGTACAATGTGTCAGACTATTAAGAATTAAAGACGGGTCAAATAGAATCATTTATGACGTAATGATTATGATGTCATCCTACATGCAGTTTCGTTGATTATGACGTCAGATGATGGATGGATAATCTGGAAAAGTGAGTTTGTTGTAGAGCTGCATGGCAGGTATCATTATATTACCTCTTCCATTGCTCCCTTTATCTAATCTTCTCGATCAGCAAGCAAGCCATCACAGTGGCAAAGGTTTCATAATCTATTAATGTACCAGGCAACACTATGTGGATCTGGACACCACGATATGCCCTTTCCACGCTCATCAAGTCGCTCGACTGCGTTGAGACCAAACCTTTACCCAACACATCGTCTCCAATTGATGTCTATGGCATTGTTTTAATCTACCATCGCTTGACCTCTAAAAGAGAGCTTGTGTTGCTCATATGTACAAGAAGAAGACCCTTCCTACACAGAGATAATGTGTTACTTCTAATTCCTATTTCACTTGTTTCTGCCAGTTCGTATAGGTTATCCTTGCTGTACCTCCTTAAACTTTGAGCTTTGCTATCTTGGCCCTGTCCTTTCTTCAGCCACACTCTAGTGGGAGGAAGTGTAGCTCGCGGGGTTACATGCTGGTCCGCCAATAGACATCCGCCCATCGCACTGTAAGTGCACGATGACCAGGATGGCTGGTTAGCTGTGGATCTCGGGGTTGCGGATCCCGTATGACATCTCTCCATGGTGTACAAAGACAGACTTCTAGAGCCGGTGGAACACTAATGTTCCAGTGGGGCCGTGCAACCATTGGCGCCGAGATTGAACCACACGGTGTTGTCGCAACTATTTGTGTCACCGGAGTGTCTATCCATACTAATTTAGGGAATGGAACAATTAGAATAATTAAACAGTAGAAAGGTTAATAAATACTATACAAACCAGGTGAATCGTTTGACAGTAGAATGACCACAATAATACACAATATAGAGCTAGCTGGTGTCCTTTGTACGTGGTGTCGCCGGAGGTACTACCCAGATCCTTGAATCCGCAGAGGTATCTCCGCAAGAGAAGCATCCACATAAGAGATCACTGAGTAACTTAATATAAGTTAATATAGCCCTAACATACACAGAGAGAACAATGTTGCTGCGAGAGGAAAGTGCCTCGCATGGGCCTCCGTCACCGAATGTTTCATGATGGTGCGAGAGAAAGTTGACTCACGCGGGCCTCCATCACAGGAATTCTCACTGTTGCGAGAGGCAAGTGCCTCACGTGGGCCTCCGTCACAGCAAAATGCCTTTGACGCCGAAGCAGGGGAAAAGAGCTGGCAGAAAATGCTAAGTAAAGATCCTAGTGAAACTATAATTAATGTGATGCATAATGGTTTACGTGAAGATGTGACGAACGACTTCTGAAGAATTCCCAAGTCACCGTATTATGTAGTTCCAAAGATACTGTATTGGTAGAGGCTGCTTTATTTATGCGGGCCTTCTGCTACCGTCTAACCTATCATTTAGTTGTTAGAAACAGAAACTAGCTTTGGCCGCAAGTGGCAGGGATGCTTACCTAATTTTAGTTACAGTTGTCCAATGGGCGCAGACGCTCCGCTTCCCGTAGGTCACTTGGATTAGCATTTGCCTCCAAGGACAGCATGCGCACATGTTCCGACACAAGGCACCCGAATTCGATGAAAATCCGGCTACCTTGCCCCGCAACCACGTAAAACATCACCTGGACAATGGCTACGTTTCACACAAGCAAGTTTTGAATCCTGACATGTCTTTATGGTGGGGGTGAAGAGACTGATATCCATCACGAGCATCCTTCCCATTGGGGGCGTGACGATCCCCAATGCTTCATCCAGACACTGCAATGAATTGGATGGAGATCTGCATCTCGTCCGTCACCGTGTGCTACGGATCTAACAGTTGACCTGTCATTAGGATTAAGTTCCAATATACCCAGATATGCACTGCGGGCGGGTAAATAAACTAACTAACTCACATTTATAACTATATGTTTTCGCAGTGCTTCCTTCATTGGCAGGGTTATTTAGCTAACAAGTATCTTAGGATACTGGGGAGATGTATGTAAATCAGCACTTTAACCATCAGTGCTCGGAAACCCCCGATAGTTTCCCACGGTCGGATCCGATCAATGTGCTGATGGGACGTCCAAACAATTAAGAGCCATGCGGCTGGTGGATCATGGAAAGAGACAATAACTTGATATATACGAGGCCCTATAGGTATTTGGCTAATTTTGCACAACATTGCCGGAGTGCGGGGCTACATTATCGCAACAATTAGAAAAGAGGCATACACTATATGTCTCCTAACGAAGAGATGTCCCTAACCACTTTAACCTATCCTATTGAGCTAAATAGTCAGGTTTAGCCGGTAACATGCCGGGCTCAAACAATTAGAGCACGGTCAGCGACATCAGTGTAAAATTGATGATGGTGGGAATAAGTGATGCAGATATAAATGTTGCTGTATAGTATCTCCTAGCGTATTGTGGTCCAAAGTTTTCTACAATAAAACAAAACATATTAACTGGATGGCTATCTGCCATATACAACTAATCAATGCAATAAGTAGATTGTAATTAAATTAAGTAACTAAGTATCATAGACTGATCATCTTAGACGGTGTGGCTAGTTGAGAGCACCACAGTAAACAAGAATAATATTCACAGTAATAAAGAAATTATAAATTGCGATCCTAAGACCGGGAAGGCACCTATTAGTCATCAGTACCAAATACGGAAATAATAATTGGATGTACAATAGTATAGTTACTTGAGTACCTAATAGTCATCGGTACGGTACAGGCTCCTATGTTACTGAAATTGAGGCACTAACATAATCATAGCGCGAGCCGACACATTCTCTGGAGCTGGAGAGATTTCTGTTAGCGATTCCCGCAGATGCTTTCCGCAGGTTGGCTCCACAAGCTGACTCCTGCAGGCAGGGTAGATACGGTACACACTCAGGACAGTGAAGCAGAGCAGTGACGTAACATCTATTAGATAGTCTCTGTAACTTAATCACAATTTATGCGGAATTGAGAAAGTTTTCCATCCAGTGACAGAAGTAGTAAAGTTGAAGGTTGCCCATTAACAGAGAGGGCGGTATACAATGTTAAGCAGTTACATAACTTGGCAGACGGTGCGGGATGCGTCGCATAGCTCTTGCGGCACACCTAGCAAAGTCCACCAGACTGTGGCCAAAAAGTTAATTAAAACACACGACATTCAGTGCGGAGGTTGAAGTCCACTATTCAGCGTGGTTGGCAGATCCGGTGAGTCATCCACCAAGAATCACCGTAGCTCTACATCATGTAGGATCACATCCTGGAACCGCACGGCCCCTCCCGCAGAAGTTGCGTCAGGAAAGTCCGGATGCGGAAGGTCTAACTTTAAATTAACTTATTACTCCCAGATGGCTGTCCGGGAGTATACAAAAACTGGTGGAAGCCGAGGACGTCCTACCACCACGGATGTGCTGGGTTCCATAAGACACCGGCATAAGTGAGAATCACTAGTAGGTCAGCAGGTTACATCCGTCATCCTGATGGTGCAGAGGTCCTGCGTGGGCCAGCTTCCACCCGGCGATGCTCTTGATTCTCGATTTTTCACCCCTTTTATACTCGCTGTGATGTCAAAGCTGGGCGCCTCAACCAATCATCGGCCAAGTGCCCGCCAATCCGCGTGCTGGTATACTAGTGACGTATCGACCACGTGTACAAATCACTCTGTATTTAGTTATAATATATACACGCGATTACGACGTTATAGCAATATTCTAAGGATAATTTAACGGGTAGCTTCGACAATAACTCAGCCATTTCTGGGCTGATTTTAAAATGGTTTACAGTTCTAAAAAGCTCGCTTTATTTAAACACTCGCAATCTGTGTCATATGGCAGTCTCAGAGTCATCTGATCTACACCCCTCATGATGAGGCAGTGTTGAAGATTAACAGGGGCCCCGGTAGCACATGGCTCCCAGATCTTAGGCTGGGCTACCACAATTTCAAATTCGCTAGCCGAGTTGATGACATAGATTTTTCAATCCATAAATTAAGATTGCGAGCAGAAAGTCATTTTATATATCTGACTAGTCTATTGCAGGTTGAGCCAATAGTATTAAGCTTGAAAACAACGTTTTTTTTAACACGTTCTACATTAGTAAATCCTAGATTATTATGTCTTATATTTCTAAATGCTGGCGCTTGTGCGACAATGCATCATAATGATAAAATTGGACCCTTAAAAAGTGTCTGGGCTCATTAAGTTGTGCTTTTAGGGGCCCAGGTGGCTACATGATTAAGAGGCTTAACCTTCATCACTGTGATAGGTGGTCATAACTCTCAAGGAAACGCTCAATTTGGACAATTCGAGGGCTGCCCTTTACGTCGACGTAACTTTACACAGTAGTAACCATTTGCATTTGGTATTCTGTAGATTGTTTACCGAAAATGTAGTAACCTCATTACACGTACTAGACCAGAAATTCTCACCTTTGAGGGTAATGGGATGGTGGCGTGTATACAAATTGACATCTGATATGGGTCGAGCATAAATTATCAATACTAAGAATAAGCTATTCCACTTTCTATCTCCAGCTAGCGGACTTACAAAAATAATGGGTGGATCCAATCTGTCACTAAAGTATATGATGTCATTCTGACGTCACATTCATAATGCATAATGAATGGTGTATCTAGCTACATCATGAATATCGAAAAGTCGTTAAGTGTATGAATTTTATATCTTTACTATTTAATAAAGAGTCTGTTGAATATTTTGAAATCAATCTATTTGGGCGCCGTTGCTGCCTTTAAACCCTGAATTACCAGACACTGCACAATTGAGAACCGGGAATCGAGATGTGTTGCTTAAATTTATGGGCATGCTCCTTTGGTGCTCGCTCTTCTCCTCTGTTACCCTTGCTGCAGTTACAACAAGATAATTGTCATAGGACCTGCCTATAGACTTCTGGTGTCCACCGAGACACTCAGAGGGAAACTTGTGGTAACTGCCAGGAATCTAGAAGATCCCTTTTCTCATATTTACACTCGCTCAGAATGCAGAACTGGCTCGTTTTATGGTAGTGATGCCCGCTTTGTCTAAATGAAGAGTGGATATCAACTTTCCCATGTCTGGCGAATGGACTGGACGCCTGAGATAGAAACCACACTATAGATGGTAAGTTTGTCTGGAGTGACAGAAGAACTCTCTCATGTAGACAGATCAGAAGGGGTCAAGCACTTTATAGACCAGGTCCTGCATGGCGGAAGGTGAGGACAGCTGCCGAGTCTGAGATTTCTGCAATTATAATAGGTTCTGCTGAGGGAAGGAAATAATAGGACGTCTTTTGTTCTTCTCACATTTCTGAATCTTGTTCTTTTCATGACCCTGCTTCCTTGCGATGACTTGCTGAGCATTATGTCCAATGTGTATGATTTCTTATTGTTCTGAATTATCTTGCTATCTATTTAGGCATCGGCTAACCTAAGCACATCTTCATGCTTTCGCTGAATTAATTTCTTTTGGAGGAGTGTGAAAGTAGGCTGCTGCTCATTACACGAGGGGTGAAGGAGGCCGTGGATGGCTAGAGTATGAGGATGAGGAGGAGACACGGTTTCCCCGCTTTGTATGTGTGGCAAATGACTCTTCAAAGCTTTTACGGCGGTACAAGGAGATGTATAAGCATTTCCTTAAGTCTCATCTCAGGATCTGCTCTACCCTACTGTTACGTTGTCCCTGGCCCTCTAGAACGATGACAACTCAAGGATAAGGATACTAAAAAGATCCAAGCCTCCATGGACAAGCTACTTTGACAAGTGAGGCCAACAGAAGTAAATTTAAGGAATTTAGATGCGGGTCAGTGCAAACCAACCGAGCAGAATTTCTTCCAATAGCCACCTAATATCTTATGGTCCAGCTGAGATCTCACACAGGCCCATCTCCAAGACCAGAGCGAACTAGTGCACTACGACCCTGAAGAAAACAAGTTTCAAACATTTCAAATTCATCTTCCAGCCACGCCACACAAACAGAGTAACTGGCCAGAAAACTTTGTCTGCTTGATCACTGTCACTAACCGCGTGAACGAACATAGAAATTAGCAACGATTTACTTTTTATTATATAGTATTATCTTAGAAACTGGGGCATAGTTGATACATGGGGAAAATTATTGGCCATGTCACCACCTCTCAAAAGAGATATATAATATGTAAAAATGTATAATTGTTTAAATGGACAAATTAACACAAACCTAAGCATCGTTCAAAAATAAGAAAACAGAACCTGGACCTCAAACCCGCGTCAAATACTGAACATTAAGATTATACCGTTATACCATTCTTTGAATATTGGTCCTTTACCCAAGACTCTCTCTCTCTCTCTCTCTCTTTCTCTTCTCTCTCTCTCTCCTCTCTCTCTCTCTCTCTCTCTCTCTCTCTCTCTCTCTCTCTCTCTCTCTCTCTGTTGATGGATACATTACTATCATGGGAGGGGTGGTGTAATAAGAATACATTGGTAATGCATGCCTGGGTTTAGTACGCTGTGACTGATCTATGGCTATAGCAAGGTTAATAATCTGTCTCTGATCTTGTCTATGCCACGACCGAAAGAGGGCTAAAAACCGACTCGGGGAGGGGGGGGGGGGCATGCAAGCCGCCCACCTCCTCCACCCCATCACTCATTGAGGATGGAAGACGTGGTATCAAAATTACCATCATACATGCACACCTAGGCATTGTTCAGTGCTTGGAAACAACGTGAGAGTTTGTTGAACACGCTGATACGCATGTACTCCCAGTTGACAAGGCATAGTGTTAATATTATTGGTCTGACCACGGACAGAACGCGGAATAGGTAACTCCTGAATCCAACCACTGTTAGCACAGTTTAAAATACCTTCGTAGAGCCTGAAACGTCAGGAAGCTGTATGCGAAGAAATTTGAAAATTAAACTAACTCACACCGAGTTACAACTGGTGAACAACTGCCTAATTAATTGCGCCACCAGCCTATGGAGCATACATGCTGACTACCATTAGACGCTGGATCCCATCTTCAAAGAAGGCGTTTGTAATCCGGTCTTAAAGAAAATAAAAACAAGTAAATCACCGCTAACTATACAGGCATTACAATACAAGTGTCTTTGCAAAAGTCCTGGAGCTCTGCGCCTTGCTACATACCCATCACATCAGCAAAGCTAACCAGTACCAACTTCAACGGGGATTCACTGAGGAAGTAGGCTTAATCTTCACTGCTCTGATCATCCTCGAGATTATCCATGAATATTCTGATATAGCAGTAATGATCTTACCGTTGTATTCTTTGATGCCGAAAAAGCATTCGATCGAGTGTGGTATGCTCTCTATTTCGGATATTGAAAGAGCTTAACTTCCTAGATGCAATCCTGCAACTGATTATCGACTGGTATTCAGGATTTCGCAGTCAGGTTAAATGTCAGGGTCCTCTCTCTCCCAACGACTTTCTTCATCAAAGAAGTATCCAAAGCAGCAATATATCCCCACACTATTTCAAGGCATATATCAAGGACACCCTATACTCAGTTACCGAGAAAGTGTATGGCTGCTGTGGGATGTGCAGATGACCAATTGTGACAAATTTAGTCGGCGACAAGCTAAACAGGGATCGCATAAAGATTAACGTCGGGAAGATGCAGACAATTCATTTGAGCAATTCTGATCACAGTAGAGGTCTCCAATGCTTGAAGTAAATGGTGAACTCATTAGACCACAAGAAGCAGACAGAAATATTAACAATTCCCGTATTAGCGAAAGAATAGAATATGCCTCCAGAGCACTAGATGCATTCCTAGGAGCTGGTCTCCTTGGACAAATGGCCTAAATCCAACAGTTTGCCATAAGCTGTAGATAATTTATATCCTCACCCCCTGCCCATCCCTCCCCCCTTCCTCTCCACCCGCCACCCCCCCCCCCCCCTTCATGTACGGCTGTGAAATCTGGATGCTGAATGAAAAACAAACAACGACTGGAGATTTTCCAATCTGAAAAGCTGCATCAAATCCAAAACCTTCTGGAGTATAGTCTGCAGCTACTCTTGGCATATTCGGGGTGCTGCCCATTACCGCAGAAATTGGCATTAAAGTTCAATCTCATTGCTGGCAAGACCGCCATTAAATGTAAGCTGGCCATTCGTCAACTAGCAACCAAATCACTGAAATCACTGAAATGACTGACATCATCAAGTTGGTTCAGTTATGTGGAAGAACAGCTTCTGTTTTATGGTCTTGCCAGCGCTCATTCATTACTGGCCAATATCCCAGGAAAGGTTAATGGAACAAAGAGGTCCGCAAACTAATTATCAACTACTGGCAAGGCATCTTTACAACAGTCAGCCGTGAACTGTCCAGCTTACGATACATGTCAGCGCCCTCTCTGCAGGTCAACAAACCTGCAGCAAACCTGCACTAGTATGGAGTGACGGTGCTTCCACAAACACAGATACAATGAAGGCCAGAATAAAGGCAACAGTTCTCTGTGGCGCTCTGACATTGCGAAAGTCTTGCTGCTACTAGACAACCATACGCAAAGCATCTATTCAACATCAGATCTGAGGAAATAAACCTGTTGACCATTCAAAACAACAGCGAGACCCTACTGCAGCTGATTCTGGACTGCAGACATCAAAGCCTTCATAGAAACCTACTGAAGAACCATAGCCTACAGATGCAGATCAAGAAGATCACCCAGGACCACGTCTATTATGTGTACTGAGACAGACTGCGGCTGCTAAACCAGGTTTCCAATAACTTCATTTATTCGGGACAGCTGAGACGTACCAGGGTGCCCCTGCTAGAGGGATGGGGTGGGGGGCAGCATAAGGAAAGAAGAAGATGGGCCAAGCTGGCAGAAGCCTGTGCTCTGATAGTACAAAGGGCGTGGCATACTCTCCTCACTGAGTATAAAAGGGCTGGGATCTTGGGTGGACAGATAGAGTTAGGTGGGTCCGCTAATCAGTCGACCCAAAGTGGACAGAGTATGTTATTATTAGAGACATTTGTACGACATTGAAATAAAGAACAGAATTGACAGGGGGCAGCAAATAAACAAATAAACAATAACAAACAACAGAACTTTCAAACTCAGCAGTATACGTCAGCACACAAACGACTGCAATACGTGCATCTTGTTTGAGACAGAAGAAAAGCTTTAAAAAATCTAAGAGCAGAAACATTGTAAAATGGCAGCAAGAGTTAACGGACTAAGAGAAAATGTGCTCAAAGATTTTCAGAACACCCATTCCAATAGATCCATGGAGTGAGACGAGAGACGAGAAAAACTAAAATAATATCTGGCTTCCAGATGAACTCAGTGAGCAACAAGCAGTCTCAAGCATCAGCGGCGAACACAGTGCACCAGTCAACAAACACGCCCAGTAGATCTGGCAGATTCACGCTTAGCATAGCATGGCAGTGGCCATGGCAATAGCAGACGGGAGCAGCAGAATTGGCCTCACTGCGGTGCAATTCCAGTGACCACTGAGATTCTGCAATTGGGCCACCGTTTAACAAACATTCTTTCACGTTGAAATTCTATCGTATTTTACTGTTCACAAATATTGTTATTGCTCGGTTTAGCCAACTATTATATAGCAGTTTACTGTATTTTGTACTGTTACCATATATTGTTCGTACATAAATATAGCCACAGTCTCTCTCTCTCTCTCTCTCTCTCTCTCTCTCTCTCTCTCTCTCTCTCTCTCTCTCTCTCTCTCTCTCTCTCTCTCTCTCTCTCTCTCTCTCTCTCTCAACCTCTCTCTCTTTCTCAATTTACTCTGAATGTCCTGCTTCAAACAATGGATGGGGCAGCAGAACAATGGTGCAGGGACCGAGGATTCCGTGTGAGTCAACTTCACCTCTCGTTGTCACTGAATTAATGGTGCCTACTCCCATGTCAGGCAGTGCAAATACATTTGATACCATAGGAGATGCGGAAAGATGGAGATGATGGGAATCGAGAGGAGAGGGTTAACTTGCTCCCACTCCACTCTGATCAAGCCGGAAACATACGGCCCGAACTCATCTCCTAGACAATCTCCACCTTCTCAATACAGAAAACTGGAAACAGCAAGTAGTATTAGTATAGTAGATTAGTATCAAAACAGTATAACTGCTTCCCAGTTCAACACACCCTCCCTCCACCCCGTATGTTAAGTGTCACAAATTATTGACACCTCCACTCCCACTTTGTTAATGAGGGCACCATCTCCAAGTAATGTAGGAGTCCATTTCCAGTACCTGGCTAAAGGCTTTTTCGTGCCAGGTGTCTGGTGTTTGAAACTCTACATCTCCAAAAATCTAACAAGCACCCCAGTCCAGGGTTGCATTATCTTGTTTTATCAACCAACACTGTCCAAAGTGTAGGTGGAATACAGAGTTTCAGTTAATTACCTCACCCAGTCCCCAACAGCTGAGATGATCTCCACTACACTCCCCACGGAAAAGGTATGACATGATAAACAGATTATAACGAAAATGATGTGTTAAGACTGATGGATTATAATGGATCGAAAGAGAGAAATAACAGAATGTGATAGAGATTTATAGATAGTAGAATTAACAGATTGTGATATAGATTGTTAGTGAGAACGAATAGATTAGAGGTAGGCGTGAAGCGAGAAGCAGTATTCGCATCTGACACTGCATCAAAACAGTGACGATAGCAACACAGGAGCAGTAGCAATGCTTATGCTATTGAAAGACAATGAGAAATCCGTTATGGCCCGTGTCTGCAAATGTTCTCCAGTTTGCAGGTACAGCTATTTGATGGAAAGACACCGAGTGACAATGTTAAATTAATTCACTCAACTGATTACTTGTTTCACAATAGATTAATTTTCCTCTGTGGTGACCAGACATTTTTATCACTAGCAGACAACAATAACAGAGCTGCGTCACCACATATTAATTAGACCATGCAGTAGAGCTCTGATGCACTGGTCAGTCCGCTTATGTGCCAATGTAATTAATTAAATTACCGAAAATTCGGAGACATTATGCAAACTTGGATACACTGTATACTAACCCATACATTTCGGAAATTGGTGAAGTTAGAATCATATTTCGTGTGTTCACGAGTGAGTTTCTCCACTGCACAGTGCTCACACCAGAGTTCTTGGAAGGTGGGGAATGGCTGTATGACGTGTGTTACGGTGGTGGCCACTTTTGCGTCTGCCTCGAGTCCAATTCAGCTCAAGGCATTGGCATTGCCATGCAATTTGCCAGGCCGATGTATGACTGTGAAGCTGCAGGCCTGCATGGATTCCTGGAAACTCGCTATCTGGCCTTCAGGGATTTTTAGATTCCTGAGCCATCTTATGCAGTTGTCGTCTGTAGGTAGTGTAAGGTGTAAATGATTTGGCCAGGTGTTGGAGCGATGCACGCTACAGCAGTTTTCCCACTCATCGTGAGTTGTATGAGTGAATTGATGCTTTTTTCGGCTGCAGCTCCTTCTAAAGGGCTGGTGACGTCATGGCTTAGCTTGTGCATGCCAGTTAGTCTCCGGTATACGATTTCTCTGTTTGTTCATTGTTCAAAATTAGCTGAGCTGTTTACTAAGGTGTCAATTCTGGGCCTGCTCCTAGTCTCAGAATCGAGTCCTTAGTTTAGCCTAGCGAGTCTGGCTTAAGCTTGATGTGCCATTTTCATATAAAATGTTGATCTTTTGGCGGAAAGTTTATGCTTTGTTTTGAAGCGGGATTACTTTAACTTGTATCCCTGAATATTCTAATTTATGCACCCATTAATGGTTTACACAAATTCAATGTAATCACTTCAGATAAATTAGCTTTCTAGCGGTCGTTAGTGTAACTCACCATAATTATTGTTATTGCCTGAGTCCGCTAGGTTCGCTACGTGTAGGTCGATCAAGAATCGAATTGATTTCTCGGATATTTGAGTTTTTAGTGGTACATAGGTTGGCATATTTTATCGTTCATAATGCATCTGTCCCCTGTTTAAGACTATATGCTCGGCCTCAACGTGGCGCAGGGGAGTAACCCACTGGGTGTCAATCCAGACATTTGGAGGGGCTAACCAGAGCATTATGCACAACGCAAATGAATGACACTTGGAGATCTAATCAAACGAAATGGTGCTCGCCCTGTGAGGATCCGCCAGGCAGGTGCAGCGCCGGGCTCCACGCCTCGAAGGAGCCCACCCTCAGCTACTGGAGGTCCCATCAACTCGTCTTGTGGAGCCAGGAGACGAGGATGGAGAGCTACTGGCCAACCGAAAAAGAAGACCAAACCCAAAGAGAACCCCAGTATCAACACCATGCACTGGAACGCAGAAGGGGTTACCAAAAAGAAATCAGAGCTCGAACAGTTCCTGTACGAAAACAACATTGATATCTGCTGCATCCATGAGACACACCTGCAAGAAGGAAAACCATTTAAGATCAGAGGTGACCAGATTTTCCGGTGTGATCGAAGAGGAAGAAAGAAAGGCGGGGTGATCACCTTGGTCCGAAACAGCGTGAACGCCAGCCAGATCAAAACCTTTATGGAAGAGACAGAATATATCAAGATCAAGGGAACAACCAGCAACTCTGTGATTGGCATTGTCAATTATTACTGCCCTAATGACAAGAATCTCTCACTTGACACAATCCAGGTCCCGGACTGCCACTTCCTCATTGCGGGAGACTTTAATAGCCAGTCTCAGAGCTGGGGATACAGAACACTTGATAAACGAGGAGAAGACATTGAAGCATGGCAAGATGAAAAGCACCTTTTACTTGTCAACGATCCCACAGATCAGCCTACCTTCTACTCGCGCCGGTGGCACTCAACAACAACGCCGGACTTGGCATTTTGTACAGAAGACATTCACAGAAACCTCAGTAGAGCGGTCGGATCACAGTTATGAGGAAGCGACCACCGCCCAGTCCTCCTCTCTCTTTCTGGAAGTATTTCAACAAGTTCATCTCAACATCCAAGGTGGAACTACAAAAAGGCAAATTGGAGTCTGTTCGGCATTCGTTCCAATGAGCTTACCCAAAATATAGCAGTAGAAGGGAGAAACATCAACAATGCGGTCAAGGAATTTAATTCAAGTATCCTCAAGGCTGCCAACGAAGCGATTCCTCGAGGGTTCAGGAAAAACTACCGCCCATACTGGACAAAAGAACTGCAAGCAGCACATGATAAACTAGACAAGGCCAGAGAAGATGCAGAGGGTAATCCATGTCATGAAAACCACTTCACATTACAACAAACTAAAGCCAGGTATCTAAAGACCAAGCTGGAGGCCAAAAGAAGAAGCTGGAGGGAAAAGACGGCAGGGTTTAATTTAGAGAGAGACACAACAAAGCTATGGAGACTGACTAAAGCACTGAATGATGAGGGTGTCGGGGGAGTGAAGATTACTCTTGAAGAAGATGGACAAACACTGTCAGGAAAGATGGCTGCAGATGCCTTTGCGAAGGCATATGCAAAAGAAAGCAACATTTCTATACCACGAATGCGTCAAAAAGAGGTTAGAAAAGAGCAAAAGGAAAGAACAGACACCAACACTCACGATGCAATGAAAGTTGACATTAGTTTAGCAGAACTGAAGAAGTCTATCCGCCAATTGAAGAAGAAGAAATCTCCCGGGCCAGATGGCATTATGAATGAAATGATCCAACACCTTGGTAATGCATCTCTCCGCAAGTTGCTAGATATCTTTAATCTCAGTTGGACCAATGGAGAGGTTCCTCAGTGCTGGAAGGAAGCCAGAATGACTCCTATTCTGAAAAAGGGAAGAACAAGACGAAAGTGCTGAGCTACCATCCTATCAGTCTTACAAGCTGCATATGCAAGACCATGGAGCGCATCGTCAACCAGCGGTGCAGTGGTACCTGGAGTCGGAGAACACTATAGTTTCAGAGCAGGCTGGCTTCAGAAGATACAGGAGCACAGAAGATTAAACAACACATCTTGCACAGGTCATAGAGGACACTTTTCAAGTCAAGAAGGTGATGCTAACTGCCTTTATTGATCTGCAGAAGGCATTTGACAAGGTGCGGAAGGATGGCCTCCTCGTGAAGCTCCGACGCACAGGCATCGGTGGCAACATGTTCCGATGGACCAAGTCATACCTACACAATCTCAGAGCTAGGGTGCTGGTGGATGGACAATCTGGACAGAATGTATTGCTGAGACAAAGGGTAACACAAGGAGGAGTATTATCACCAACTCTGCTCATACTCTTCATTAATGATATTGTAGCAGAGCTGCCCAATGGGATCAAGCAGCACTCTATGCAGATGACCTCGTACTCTGGTGCACCGAGGAGTACATAGCGACTGCCATGTACAGAATGCAGCTCGCCTTGGAGAGAATTACAGTTTGGGCCAATCGCTGGTGTATTACCATCAACAAAGAAAAATCATCAGCCATGCTATTCTCACTGTCCACCAAAACCAAGGTTGGAAATCTGACACTGCGCGGTACTCCACTCGAGTACGAGGACCAGCAGACATACCTGGGAGTCAGCTATGACAGAAGATTAACATGGAAGGAGCACATCCAGAACGCAGAGGCAAAGGCCAGAAGAAAGCTAAACATCATGAGGAAGCTGGCAGGAACAAAGTGGGGGTACCAATGAAAGGATCCTCAAGACCATCTACCTAGGTGCCGTACGACCACACCTTGAGTATGGATCCAGCTCATGGATGACAGCAGCTAAATCTCATCAACAGAACCTCGACAGAGTACAAAACCAGGCACTGCGCATCATCACTGGTGGAATGAGATCAACACCAATAGAAAAAATGGAGCAGACAGCAGGCATTCCCCCACTTAGTAAAGGAAGGGAATGCAAAGCACTGATCCAAGCCACAAAGTTCAAATCGTTCAACAACCACCCGATGAAGATCAGGCAAGCACAGCTGTCATCAGGAAGACTTAAAAGATCAAGTCTTGTGAAAGAGACAAAAGCACTTCAAAGGAAACACCAAGAAATGTAGCCAGCACAAATAGAAGACCCAAACCACACCCTTGATCCTCCACCCTGGGAAAACAAACTAGAGGACATAGCTATTCGCACCACAGTACCTCATCTCACAACCAAAGATGAACACAGTGATGTGAGCAAGAAGGCCCTGACCCTAGCCATGCTGGAAGAAATGTACCCTCAGGAGACATGGATAAGGATCTACACAGATGGATCAGCCAACGATGCAATTAGGAGCGGAGGTGCCGGACTGCACATACAGTATCCAAACGGACAACATGAGTCAGCTGCAATACCGACAGGCAAACACTGCACAAACTACAGAGCTGAAGTCGAAGCACTGGTCCATGCAGCTAATACCATCAGCAGAACAGCAGACCCTATTGCACAGAGTAATTCAACGGAATGTAGAGCTACGTTGATTCTTGGTGGATAATTCGCCGGATCTACCAACCATGCTGAAAAGTGGACTTCAACCGCCGCACTGTAATTAATTAACTTTTTGACCAAAGTCTGGTGGAACTTTGATAGGTTCGCCGCAAAGGCTATGCGACGAATCCCGCACCGTGTGCCAATTTATGTTTCTGCCTAATATTATATACAGCTCTCTCTGTTAATGGGCACACCTCAACTTTATTACTTCAGTCACCGGACGGATAACTTTCTCACTTCTGTATAAATTGTATACTGGTTACCAAGACTATCCTATAGACATTTCTTCACTGCTTTGTTTCACTGTCCTGAGTGTGTACCGTGTCTACCCTGTCTGGAGGAGTCAGCTTGCAGAGACGAGCCTGCGGAAACCAGTTGCGGAAATCGCCTAAGGAAATATCTCCAGAGGCAGAGAATGTGTCGACTCATGCCATGTCTACAATGTCTGGAGGAGTCCGCTTGCAGAGACGAGTCTGCGGAAACCAGCTGCAGAAATCGCCTGCAGAAATATCTCCAGCTCCAGAGAATGTGTCGACTCTATGAATATGTTAGTGCCTCAATTTAAGTAACATAGTAGCCTGTTCCATACCGATGACTATTAGGTACTCAAGTAACTATACTATTGTACATTTAATTATTATTTCCGTATTTGGTACTGATGACTAATATCATCAATTTTACACTGAGGTCGCTGACCGTGCTCTAATTGTTTGAGCCCGGCATGTTACCAACTAACCTTACTATTCAGCTCGATAGGATAGGTTAAAGTGGTTAGGGACAATTTCTTCGTTTAGAGGCATATAGTGTACGCCTCCTTTCCGGTTGTTGCAGTAATGTAGCCCAGCACTCTGGCAATGTTGTGTAAAATTGGCCAATTACCTATAAGGCCTTATATATATCAAGTTATTGTCTCTTTCCACGATCCACCAGCCATATGGCTTTATAATTGTCTGGATTCCCCATCAGCACATTGATCGGATGCGACCCTGGGAAACTATTGGAGGTTTTCGAGCGGTGATTTACATACACAGCCTCCCCCCCCCCCCCACCCTCCCCATATCTTCGGATACTTGTTAGCTAGGTAACCCTGCCAAAGAAGGAAGCACTGCGAAAACATATAGTTATAAATATGAGTTAGTTAGTTTATTTACCGGCCCGCAGTGCATATTTGGGCATATTGGAACTTAATCCTAATGACAGGTCAACTGCTAGATCCATAGGACTCGCTGACGGACGAGACGTGCATCTCCATCCAACTCGTTGAAGCGTCTGGGTGAGACCTTGGAATCCGCCACGCCCTCACAGGAAGGATGCTCGTGAAACGTAGCCATTGTCCAGGTGATGTTTTATGTGGTTGCGGAGCAAGGTAGCTGGATTTTCATCGAATTTGGATGCCTTGTGTCGTAACATGTACCCATGCTGTCCTTTGAGGTAGATGCTATTTCAAAGCGACCTACGGGAAGCTGAGCGTCTGCACCCATTGGACAACTGTATCTAGAGATAGATAGGAATCCCTGCCACTTGTGGCGAAAGCTACTTTCCATTTCCGTTTCTTACAACTAATTGGTAGGTTATACTATAGAAGAAGGCCCGCATAAATAAAGTGGCATTTACCAATACAGTATCTTTGGAAACTACATAAGACGGTGAATTGGGAATTCTTTGGAAATCGTTCATCCCGTCTTCATGTAAACCAGTGTGTAACACCTTAACAGTAGCTTCACTAGGATTTTCAGCACTTAGCATTTTCTGTTGAACAAAAGAGTGGCCATTTTTGCCAGCTCTTTTCCTCCGCTTCGGCATTGAAGGCATTTTCCTGTGACGGAGGCCCACGTGAGGCACTTTCCATCCCAGCAACAATATTTTCTTTGTGTGTTTTAGGGGTATATTAGCTCATATTAAGCTACTTAGTGACTTCATTGCGGATGCTTCTCTTGCGGGGATACCTCTGTGGATTCAAGAACCTCTGTGGTACCTCAAGCGACACCACATAGAAAGACCACCCAGTTAGATCTATATTGTGTATTATTGTGTGCTCATTTGCTGGCAAACGATTCACCTTGTTTGTATAGTCTATATTAACATTTTTGCTGTTTAATTACAAATTATTCCATAACTCTAAACTAGTATGGACAGACATACCGGTGATACTAATATCTGGGATGAGACTGTGTGGTTCAATCTTGGCCGCAATGGTTGCACAGCCCCACTGGAACATCAGTGTTCCACTGGCTCTAGAAGTCGGTCTTTGTATTTCTTGGAGAGACGTCATACGGGATCTGCAACCCAGAGATCCACAGCTAACCAGCCATCCCGGTCATCGTGCAGTTGTGGTGTGATGGGCGGAAATCTACTAGTGGACCAGTACATACCCCCGCAAGCTACAAGTGGTACCCGATGTGGGGCCTGAACAAGAAGCGAACCCATGCTACTCTCCCTAGATACCGAAGTAGCATCATATGATGGAAGAACTGCTCACATACTCACCGACACTGTCGCTAATTTCCCCAGTGTGGAATGACCAGCACTGCCTCAACACAAGTTCTGAGCAATCAGCGAGGGGACATTCCGCGATGCGACAAAGACCCCCATGGGGGAAACCACCACCTTCACGACCATTATGTTCGCCTACGTCATCAATATGTGACCAGTGGCCAGATGCTCTTGTACCTTATCCCGTATCTCCTCCTCTTCGCACGTCCTCACCTTATTATCCAACAGGATGGCATTATGAACTGGAGGAAACGGCTACACCATTTCAGCAATATATCAGAAGACATCCACACCGCACTCACCTTCTGCATCAGTCACCTGCACCACCTCTGTACGAGGAACATCCATCTCAGCATCAGGAACGTCCGCGCCGTCTACACAGCACACCTCCACCAGTCTATAGACCTACACCTGTCTATGGACCCACATCCAGGCTGTATTCGGCAGAACCAACGTACCATGCAACACATCATCAATGAGAATCACTGTCACGGACGTGTCAGCATCGACAGGGACATCGGCGGGAAACACCACCACCTACACGCCGACCAGCATCCACATTCTCATCAGTTTCGCTAGCACCAGCACCAGGTTTTGCTCCAATTACTTCTCCACGAGGCAATGGCCAGATCATTCTCCCTCCACCCCACCCCGAATTTAGTGGGGAGACTGATTGGGCTAATTTTAAAGTACAATTTGAAATCATAAGTAGGACAAACCGGTGGATCAATCGTCAGATGGGAGAGTATTTAGCCGCAAAGTTGTCTGGAAAAGCTCTGCAAGTTCTGGCAGACTTATGCACAGACTACACTCCATCTTACATCAAACTGGAGAACACATTGTCAGAAAGATTCGGCGACACAGCCCTTGGGAAACAAGTCGACTTCAACTCTAAAATCTAAGTCGACGCTTGGAGGAAACATTACCGGAGCTAGCGAGCCGCATCCGTTGGTTAGTTACCCGCACATACCCCAGCACAAATCTCGAGGGTGTAACCCACTTACATCTTGACACTTTCATCAACGCGTTGAGCGGAGAACCCGTGTTAAAAGAAAAGCTATTCCTCATGGCACACGCCAGCCTTCAACAACTTATGGCCACTGCGGTTCAGATTGAGAAGGGAGTGTTCATTATATTCAAATATTGTGATAGTTTCTTGGCAGGGGACATGGACATCGGAGAAACTCATCTAGTACGACACTCCATTGACACCGGAAACAACAGACCTGTCCGTCAGCCCGTCCGACGTCTCCCTATTCATAAGAAAGCAGAGGCACACCAACAGGTAGAGGACATGTTGCCAACCGGAATAATTGAGCCAACAGCATCCCCCTGGGCCAGTCCCATAGTACTAGCAGGAAAAAAGGATGGATCTTTGCGATTTTGTATAGACTACCACCACCTTAATTATCTTAGCATCAAAGACGCCTATCCGTTACCTCGGATAGATCAGTCCCTAGATTCCTTGTCCAGAGGCAAGTGGTTTTGGACCCTTGATTTAGCTACTGGGTACTGGCAGATAGCCATGGATGAGGCTGACATGGAGAAGACCGCATTCGTTTGTGAAGATGGTCTTTTCCAGTTCCGCAAGATGCCCTATGGCTTATGTAACGCTCCTGGAACTTTTGAGCATCTCATTGAGCAGGTATTAACTACCCTGCAATGGGAAAATTTGTCTGTGTTACATTGACGACATAATCGTCTTTGGTCCCTCGTTTGAGCAAACACTCTCCAATTTAGACACTGTGCTTTCGCGATTCTGCATGGATAACTTAAAAGCTCAAGCCCAAGAAATGTTATGTCTTCAGACAGAGCGTCGAGTTCCTGGGAATGTCATATCCGGTTATGGAGTGGCCAGCCAGCCATCAACAACAAAAGCCGTGGTGGAGTGGCAGACCCCCGAGTCTGTCACGGAAACTCGGAGCTTCCTTGGTCTCTGTCAGTACTATCGCCGATACATCCATCATTTCAGTGAGCTTGCATTACCCCTCTTCAAGATCACTGAAAAAGATTGAGCATTTGAGTGGACGAGTGAGTGTGAAGGTTCCTTCAGGGCGTTGAAGGAGCTCTTGACAACCGCTCCAATTCTCGCTCATCCTAACCCTAACCTTGATTTCATCCTGTACACTGATGCATCAGCGTACGCCATCAGCGCAGTTCTATCTCAAGTCACAGAGGATGGAACGGAGCAGGTATTGGGTTATGGTTCATGTACTCTAAACAAAACAGAGAAACGTTACGCGACCACTAAGTGAGAACTACTGGCTGCGGTCTACTTTGTCAAGTATTACAAACACTTTCTGTATGGTCGCCCATTTACTCTCCGTATGGATCACGCCTCACTACGCTGGCTCAGAAACCAAAAAAATCAGGAGGGCAAGGTAGCGAGGTGGCAGGAATCCCTCCATGCTTCCAACTTCAATGTGGTTCATAGACCCGCCAAACTGCATGGAGATGCAGATGCCTTAAGCAGAATCGTGCTTGAGGATGAACCTGAAGTAGCCACCACCATGACACATACAACACAGCCATCTTCGGTGTTCCCAGAATTGCGGTGCACAGAGTGGAACACGGAGAAGGTCGCTCACAAACAAGCAACAGATGTGCAGACACGAGATATATACACGTGGATCCAGGAGAGGCTACGTCCTCCCTGGGATTCTGTTGCACCATTATCCACAACAGCAAAATACTACTACCAGCCGTTCGTAGAATGCCATATGCATGAAAGCGTTCTCTACATTAATAACCGCATAGTGATCCCTGAGCATTATCGGAATGACATTTTGCAACAACTACACGATAACATGGGACATCTAGCTGTTGAGCGGACATTAACTCAAATAAAACAGAGATTCCACTGGATCGGAATTCACGATAGTATGAAGGCATGGGTCGCCAAATGTGTCCCATGTGAAAGATGCGCTGTTGGCCAGCACCATTCCGCACCTCTCCAAATTAAGATAGTTGGTGCACTGTGGGAGCGAGTGGCTATTGATGTGCTTGGTGCCAGTTCGACTTCTCCCCTACTAAGCCAGGCGTCCGGTGAATGATCCGACTAAGGCTGAGGATGATGACTAGATACATACTCGCCCTCTCCCTCCTCAGTGCGGGTTTACTAAATATGGGAATTCGTATTTGAAGACTTTCTCATTTGTTTTGTCCAAGGGGAAGGACGGAAAAGTTGTTCCGCCGACGTCTTCCCACTCTCACTCACTTCATGCTACACACCTCCCCCATTATAGAGTTACCACAAGTGGAAGCTGAGGCTGCCCCGGGCCATGCTTCTTGTGGGGTGGAACATGTAATGAATAGCATGGAAGTGAAGAGGCCGGATGAGGCCTTGGTTTGTTCAGAACAGCAAAACTGCACTACTCGGTGTACCCATCCAAGCCATCAAATCGCAGGACCAGTTCCTAACTCTTGTCCATCGTCTATGCTCCAAGTTCGGACATCATACGTTCTGTCCACTTCACACTCCACTCGTCGTCTGCAGACCATCACTCTTCAGATATGAGATAGTCAGCTGTTACAAAGGAGGTGGCATCCCACAACGCAGCAACCAAAGCCCCCCCCCCACCACCCCACCCCCACCTAGCACCCCCACACCCCCACCCCACCACCCCACCCCGCAGGTGGTAGGAAGGGAGGCAGCATGTTCTGCAGACTCTCGGCTCGAATTTTCCTGGTACTTAAAAACTACGACAGAGTACCAACCGTCGTGTAATGGGAGATAACCAATTCTCCATTCCAACGGGCAACCCTGACCACACACGCCAGACCAAGACCCCCTACACCCCCCCCCCCCCCCCACCCAGCCCCCACCCCGTGAGCAGTCAGAACATCACACCGGACACAGAAATCCAGGAGCACACAGAACACACTTGCCCGCAAGGCTGGTTACATCAATTCACTGTTGTGCGGACATCACATACACATCCGGTTATAAGGAAGATATAGCGGAGACATTCAACATCAGCAACAAAAAAGTATAGCAAACACATAACATTTTAAATCGAAAAGGCTAGAGACATATTTTTCCCGCAACATTCCTCTCGCATAGATGCTGGAAGTACATCACTTTCCGTGATCCCGACTTTTCCGCAACCACAACAGACTCAGCATTTACCAGATTGGAAACCTGGACATGCCCAATCCGCAATACACCAGCGTCACACAGCAGCCCGGACTTCCCTACAACAGTACACTACTGTCATCAACACTGGTCAACATTTTCCGCAATCACCTTATCCGGTTTACAGAAACCTGATCATATGGAAAGGCACAACATGCAGCCATCTACAGTACATGCTACAGGGGATTCCCCCTCCCACCCCACCCCCCCCCCCCCCCCCACCGGAACCGTTGTATGGAAACAGTTAAGATATTACATATTATTCACATGTAAAAACAGTCAAAATTATTAAGAGAGCAAGATGCCCGCAGTCTGTCGTCCGTCACAAGTAGGATTTTGCAACCGAAAAGTTGAATTCGATAATGGATTGATTCAAGTTACGCCAGCACCCTTCTTCGTCATCCACACTCTAAAGTAACTCTGTCCCACTTACAGGCTCGGCCATTACAGAGTGAAATACATCATGTCCGATAAAGTTGACACCGCACTTCACATACCCGCCCGTCCAAGGTAATAAAAATGTCACACTTCACAACAGCACATGAGTCATCCGCAGATAGGCAGCCATGCGTATCAATGAAAATCATCAACATGACAGAAACACAGACACTCAGTCATTTATTCACCATCTCCATATGACGGAATTGTAATTGTAAACCGAGGCACACATTTTCCGAGCTGTATTATAATAAATTAAGTTTGGTTTAGGTAGGGATGGGACTAGTCCTACCCACAGAGTAGGATGCTTGGTGGTCCGCCCACCCGGAAAACACAGTCCAGCTTGGCGGAATTAGTATACTTAATTTCCGCAAGGCACAGAGCTGTTTAAACCAGACAATAATTATAGACAGCTATATTGTCCTAATTTTGATTAAGAACACCATCTTTCTACTGTGTATACAAATCATTAACCCACGAGCCGATGAAGCGGCATCAAAACTTCAACAGTATCATATCAGGGAGAATTAAAAATAGTCTCTTACCTATATGTTCTCGCACAAGATCAACACTGGCTGAAATACACTTATTACAGACAAACAACAGACGCATGTAAAAGATCACGCGCATACAGGGACGCTGTTTCAAGGAACAGATTTTAAAACATATATTTCCGTCTTCCACATCAACAACAGATAATCAGCAGTAACAATACTCGGCCATTACATAAATATTGCCTAGGTTTCCGATCAACCACATGCTTTCATAACAAGAAACCACGTGACTTTCACTTCTATTTCCAGTAAATTGGATCAAAGGCTTTAAACACAAGAGCCGCCCAAAACGCACATCTACCACAGTGTGATGGAAGAGGCGGGAGGGGTGAGTCGGGGCAATTGCCGCAGACCTCATCATGCTCTCCCAC
This sequence comes from Chaetoderma sp. LZ-2023a, assembly GCA_034401795.1. Classification (NCBI taxonomy): domain Eukaryota; kingdom Metazoa; phylum Mollusca; class Caudofoveata; order Chaetodermatida; family Chaetodermatidae; genus Chaetoderma; species Chaetoderma sp. LZ-2023a. The sequence goes on from CM067367.1 coordinate 121,328,805, forward strand.
GCCCCATCGGGTGCTCTAGGCTGAAATTAAAACAAGCAAGTTTATAAGCATCCAATCTGAAAAACCGCTTCACGCTAATTAAATAGAGCTTCCACTGGAATAATTAGTTCCGAGTTTTTACGTTGATCGGAGACTTGTTTTTCCTTTGAGTGGAGACGAAGGTGACACACCATCCTTCTTATATTTAGAATCACTCTCTTTATACAGGAGGAATATTTTGTCTGACTCCAGGTTTAAATAAATCCAAACTTTCCTTATAGGGTGTGGCGAATCAACCTGGAACTTTCGGGTGTGGTCATTCGCCCTCCTGTGATGTCACCAAAAAGCAAAAAAGGAGGAGATTACACACTGAAACTTTGTCTTCCCGTCAAACTTGACACAAGGGAAGAACAAGCATTAGGATACTTTCGTGTCGAAAATCAAATTCTGCTGTTTTATTATTATTTATTTATTACGACTATTAATATCAGTTGGCCAGAAAAAGTATGAAGAGTTAGGAAAAATAGATTAGGTTAGGTAGTCCGCACCGTTATCAATATGCAGAAATAAGATGTCACTTGCCGAGGACCTTGCCTTGTCTGACAGCTTGGAGGAGTCGGCGCCAGCTCATTCCGAAAGAAGTATCCATGTACAGCATTACAGCTCAATGGACAGCCATGTAAGCTCGCATTTCCCCACAATTCAGACTTGACGCTACATATCAATCATGATCATCTTTTTCAACGTGCATTCTGTACGGACTGCAAGTACCTTTATACAGCTACACGTTATGGTGTGACGCACGCGTTGACGGATAAACATCATGTGCTAGTAGTAACATTGCAGCCTGGTGAACAAAGTGAGAATGTTGAAGTGCTAGCCGCTAATTTTGAAACTAGGCTTCTGCTTAATGTGCTTCCTATGGGAAAGATGACTAAGACCAAGTGTACGAAACGGCAACAACCAGACTTTCCACATTACAGACCAGTAACAGCAGCCACCGCATCCACCTCGCGACATGCATTAAGTCACTATGTCACATCAGCCAACGACACAATGGAGTCACCAGCATGACCAGCACCAGCAGCACCTGCAGTAACGGTAACAGCATCACCTGCAGTTTCCACTCCAGCAGCACTCGCAGCAACTCCACAGTCCACATCACACATGACATCAGCATCCGCATCCGCATCCGTAGTCCTCTGACCAATTTCTGTCATTATTTCAACACCGGTGATCATATCCGAACAGGGATTACAGGATGTTTCAGACAGATCTATATCCCCTTGTAGTCTTATCATCGACGAGGAGATCCGCCTTACGGAATCAACACTAACCACCACCGCATCACGAAACAGCATCACGTCACACCCACGCAGTAGTACTCCTACGGATCCAGCAGTTCGGAACGTAACTACACTGGGTCATCTTTACACTAGAAAGAAACTTCAGCTTTCCATGGAAATCCATGCAGTACCAAGGACTTTTGAAGTCCACCAAAATCCGGAAAGTATCTGCCAGCACCGCATCAGTAACCGCATCAGCACCCACATCAGCATCCACATCAGCATCTGCAAAAGCATCATCGTTTCAGTGACTGCTCATTCAATTTACGGCACCACCATGACTTCAACGACAACAGTAATGTCCGCAGTCTCCACACTGCCACCAGTTCGCACATCACCAGTCATCTCCGCCACCACTACTGCTTCAATGGATACGTCCGCACCATCTTCCAGCTATAGTATTACCAACCTAGGCCTGCTTAGTAGTGATATATCGGCAGCGGAGGCTCATCCACTGCATCCATCCTGTATGAGTTGGGGTACCCAGACATGCTGGGGAAACTTCACAGCGGATGTTTGTGGACACTACTGCCGAGGTTGCAGCAGGATTTATCAGTAGTTGTGCGGAACACAGAACTTTTATTATTATGTTTATTTTTAAAATCTTTTTCTTATTATTATATATGTTTTAACAATTGGCACCCAGTCCTTAGGCTGACTGCGGTCATCCTACACAGCTGTGCAATATTCTTGCGTAGCTGTGTCTCACATAAAATAATCGCTGCAGATTTCTGTGTTGTAAACACATCGTGTGCGACCTAAGTACACAACACACCGTAGTGAATATGTCATAATCCCGTCATGCAGTCTCAGCTATGCTGGGGCTGCCTGATGAACTAGTCTTTTTACTGTATTATTATTTTATACTTTTCTTATTATTTTAGTTCCTCCATTAGTACGACGGGACGGATTGTGGGTTAGCGGAAGCTACCAATGCGGATCCGCAGTAACAGGCTGCATTATTATATTACAGAGTATACACTTAGTACCTTTATTTGCCCGGGATGCCTTGTAATTAGCATAAATCTGCGATACCCTTCACGGGTATAGTTACGTGATTAATATATATATATATATATATCTTCATTAAATAAACTATACTGTAATTAAGGTACGTTGGAGCTTGGGTGTTCTCTGCGGAAAAATTATTATTCGCATCCGAGAGAACACCCATGCAAGCTATTGCTTAGGTTATCAGTGATCTAAATAATAAAAGAATGCACGCACCAAGAAATAAAAACAAAACAAAAAAAGAAAAGACCTGGAAAAATAATTCCATGTCAAAAATTAAAATCAATGGTATGCCTCCCTCCCAAACTCTTTCGCACCCTATGTGCTCTTTCCTATTAACAAGCGTCTTTTGCGTCACTCTCCTCTCAGCTACGTGCCTACTCGGGAAGTCTAAAATTCCCGCCTAGCATGCTCCCAAGAGTTCGATCCTCTATGCATGATCGTTTGCCACAGGTGTCAAACTAGAAGGGGGTGGTGTAGCATGGACCGACTGGACGGGTACTGACCATCCCAACAAAGCTGGTATGGAACGGCCACTCCGGATTCGCTCCAAGCATGCCCGCCTGGGTAGGATAGTATGCGTACATAAGCCCTATAGAAGATGTTATAATAAAGCGTGTGGTGCGCATATGCGCGTCAGAACTTCCCTGACAACACGTCATGGGATTGGAAGCGAGTGCATGCCAATAGTGTAATGAGTAGGTACTCGTAAAATCTTTGAATTATTCCCTTCTCGTTGTTCTTGATAGCGATCGTTCTTTCAAAATTGGCCCAGAAATGGCTGAGTTATCCACGGAAAACCCCTTAAATTATCTTCAAAATATTGCTTTTGACGTTGTAATCGCGTGTATGCATAAAACGATCTCGAATGTTCTAGAATGTGGTAAATACGTCACTTATCTAGCTGCACGCTGATTGGCTACTGATCGGCCACTGATTAGCTGAGGCATCTGCCTCTGACGTGACGAGTAGTATTAATTTGGTGAAAAATCAAGAATCAGGAGCATCGCCAGGGTGGAAGCTGGCCCGCGCAGGACCTCTGGACCATCAGGAGGATGGATGTAACTGCTGACCTACCAGTGAACTAGCCACACCGTCTAAGTTTATCAGTCGATGATACGTAGTTACTTAATTTAATTATAATCTACTTATTGCATTGGTTAGTTATATATGGCAGATAGCCATCCAGTTAATATGTTTTGTTTAATTGTAGAAAACCTTGGACCGCAGTACGTTAGAAAATACTGTACAGCAACATTTATATCTGCATCACTTATTCCCGCCATCGTCAATTTTACTCTGAGGTCGCTGACCATGCTCTAATTGTTTGAGCCTGGCATGTTACCGACTAACCTTACTATTCAGCTCGATAGGATAGATTAAAGTGGCTAGGGACAATTTCTTCATTTAGAGACATATAGTATACGCCTCTTTTCCAGTTGTTGCAGTAATGTAGCCCCGCACTCCGGCAAGGTTGTGTAAAGTTGGCCAATTACCTATAAGGTCTCATATATATCAAGTTATTGTCTCTTTCCACGATCCACTAGCTGTATGGCTTTATCACTGTCTAGATTCCCCATCAGCATGTTGATCTGATCCGACCCTGGGAAACTATCGGAGGTTTCCGAGCGGTGATGGCTAATGTGCTGAGTTACATACACTTCCCCTGTATCTTCGGATACTTGTTAGCTAGATAACCCTGCCAAAGAAGGAAGCACTGCGAAAACATATAGTTATAAATATGAATTAGTTAGTTTATTTACCGGCCCGCAGTGCATATTTGGGCACATTGCAATATAATCCTAATGACAGGTCAACTGTTAGATCCGTAGGACTCAGTGATGGACGAGACGCGCATCTCCATCCAACTTGTTGCAGCATCTGGGTGAGATCTTGGAATCCGCCACATCCTCATGAGAAGGATGCTCGTGATGGATATTCGCCTCTCCATCCCTACCATAACGACATGTTAGTAATCAAACTTGCTTTATGTGAAACGTATCCATTGTCCAGGTGAGGTTTTATGTGGTTGCGGAGCAAGGTAGCCGGATTTTCATCGAATTTGGATGCCTTGTGTCGTAACATGTACGCATGCTGTCCTTGGAGGTAGATGATATTTCAAAGCGACATACGGGAAGCTGAGCGTCTGCGCTCATTGGACAACTGTATCCAAAGATAGGTAGGAATCCCTGCCACTTGCAGCCAATGCTAGTTTCCGTTTCTAACAGCTAATTGATATGTTAGACTGTAGCAGAAGGCTTGTATACATACAGCGGCATCTACCAATACAGTATCTTTGGAAACTACATAAGACAGTGACTTGGGAATTCTTCTGAAATCATTCATCCCGTCTTCACGTAAACCAGCGTGCAACACCTTAACAATAGCTTCACTAGGATTTTCAGCACTTAGCGTTTTCTGTTGAACAAAAGAGTGGCCCTTTTTGCCAGCTCTCTTCCTCCGCTTCGGCATTGAAGGCATTTTCCTGTGATGGAGGCCCGCGTGAGGCACTTTCCATCCCAACAACAATATTTTCTTTGTCCGTGTTAGGGGTATATTAGCTCATATTAAGCTACTTAGTGACTTCATTGCGGATGCTTCTCTTGCGGGATACCTCTGTGGATTCAAGAACCTGTGTGGTACCCCCGGCGGCACCACGTGGAAGGAACACCCAGTTAGTTCTATATTGTGTATTATTGTGTGCTCATTTGCTGTCAAACGATTCACCTTGTTTGTATAGTCTATATTAACATTTCTACTGTTTAATTACTTATTATTCCATAACTCTAAATTAGCATGGGCAGACATACCGGTGATACTAATAGTGGGGATGGGACTGTGTGGTTCAATCTTGGTGGCAATGGTCGTACTGCCCCACTGGAACATCAGTGTTCCACCGGCTCTAGAAGTCGGTCTTTATATTTCGCGGAGAGACATCATACAGGATCTGCAACCCCGAGATCTGCAGCTAACCAGCCATCCCGCTCATCGTGCACTTGTGGTACGATGGGCGGAAATCTACTAGCGGACCAGTGTGTACCCCATGAGCTACAGGAGCGACATGGTGGACCAGCGCGTACTCCCGTGAGCTACACATCTCTGATTGATTTCATGATCAACCAACCCTAAACACAGCAAATTCTCTCAACAATGCACACAAACAGACACAGGAAAATGCAGTTTTTAGTTGGTACCATCAAAGCGTGGAATAAAACAGATAAACAAACACACGAAAAAATACTAACACTTAAATCATAGAAAGACATACTCAATACATACTAGATCTAGATAACACACTAAGCAGCTATCATTACGTTATGACATACTAACCAAGACCACACATTCCTGTATCATTGCCATAGCTATCCCCCACTCAGGTAGAAAAAAAAGAAAAAAGTAAGATTACATTTCAGATGATGATTGAGCTATATATCCTAGTGCCAGTGCGACGTCAGCGTTCATAGCACTAATGCTTGACAATAATAAAAACTACTACCTACTACTACATCATAATGCACTATTACTGCTATCGCGACTAATGCTTCTTTCAAACTGACGCACCTCAACAAGAGATACATACAACCAAAAATTAAGAACAGCAGACAATAATCATCTCCTATCTGAAAATCAGCCTAGGGTGCAACAACAACGTGGCCATTTTCAAACAACGCCTCACGCAGAGGCTCTATCTCATGCTCGATCTCCAGTGCATAATTTCACCAGAAACTGACAACACCAAGTATCCAGACAGAACATAGAACAACACAAAAATCTGCAAAGACCATCACAAGCCACATCTACCTCTTACCCAATACAGTCGCCCACTGTATCTAAATATGATCATCCAGTGCCTAGCAAACACCATATATCCAAGGTGCTACAATTAGCTGTTAAGAATACTGGCGTATCTGCTAATACTATGTGACAGCATGCAGCTAGCTCTTCAAGATGCGATCAGGATCATCTTGACTCTCTAAGGGAACCAGATTTAAGTAACTTATCTGAGGCGAATACAATCTGTACTGTACAGAATCCTTAGGCAACGCAGTCTTTTTAGAGTCATACCACACTGATCATGATTCACACAATGACGTCTTTCCGTGATTCTCATGAGAAATTGAAATAATTACTTTCTGTGGCAAAATTTAATGCTAAAGTATTCGAAAATATGTAAACAATATATGTTCTTTTATCTAAATTATACGAAAGCATAATTTTGTGCGCTTTGCCCAACAAACAAATTAAAAAAGTGTTTGGCGTTATAACTAGTCGTCAATATTTCAACACTAAATGAATTCTGGGTCGCACTGTGCTTGTAGCTTGTCACCGCAGTATGACGTCACAATTTAATGTTATAATGGTGAGAAAAGACAAAAGCATTCTGCTGCAAGTATATATAATAAATTTATCCGATCTATATATTTTGCTCCAAATAATTAGAAATATAAATGTAATTAGTAATTAGTGTGGGTAGTGTAACGTAGCTGCCCATACACAAAACAAGAACAAACTTTCACTAAGAACTTTCTTGGTGGATCTACGCCATGGGGGTACCTGTCATAAATTAAGAAAGATTTAAGAATGTTATTAGGCCTAAGAACATGCCATGAATACCGACTTTTACTAAGACATCATTCTTGCTGAGAGAACAGATCTGACCTTTGTCAACCTCGTTTCTTGAAAAGCTGTATGGGCCTGTGGAAGAACTGCAGAAAACCACAGATTTCATCTTGAGAACGGCTCTCCAAGTGTGATACCAGCGATCAAAAAGAAGAAAAAGATTCTTAGCGCTAAGAACGTTTTCTTAGCCGTTAAGTATGCGCCATGAATACGGGCCCTGATGTTCAGCAACTAACTATGTACAGTTAATTTACTTCTCATTAATATTCATGAACTTTTCTGGGTGATGGGATATTTGTATGTGTGATAGGTGAGACACGGAAATTTAATATTATCTAGCACTTCTACGTGGGTGCTCCAATCTAGTGGAGGAATATACAGAAGCAGAACAGAACAGCTACTACTAAATATAACGTTCGCACAGATGTTATTGAGTTATATGTTTTAGTCATATTATAGTACTCGTGCACTCAATGTATGTATGCTCATTGTCCAACTTGACATAAAAAGCAATACAATTTTACTTTTACTAAATAGCAACCTAGAAAGAATTGGTAGTTGTAGAATCTGTATGCCTTAATGTATCACTACAACACAACATTTGATATAATATGTGTGCATCCCTTTAAAAGTTGTTATTTTACCAGTTTTTAAGAACGAGTTAAACGACCTTTGGTTACACCTTTTTCATTGACAGTAGTATACGGGTTTTCACCAGTACTCCGCCACCTAGCGACGCATTCAAACATTAAGATTGATAGTCATGACATACTGTTCTTTTCTCACCCATTATACGGTTAACGTAAATCGTTCGAAAAGGACCGAAAGGTAGAGATCGACAATGTTAATTTCAGCCAATGTTTTCCCGTCATGCCGCATTCCCCACCCGGAGCCTGTCAAAATGAGAACTGTTTAGCAATGTCGGAAGATTTTAGCCATAACTAAATCGGCACGGATGTATTGGATTAAGACTTTCAATCGCGGTTTACCGTGCCCAAACAGCACCTAGGAATCAGTGTTTGTGTTCGTGGCGATTCTGGATTTACTTCCGTCTCTGGATTTGCCGGCTTCTACGGCATATCAAGAGGTTCTTATACCGTACTGTCGGAGGAGTGGGCGCTGGGTTGCTAGCCCGGTGCGAGCCAAGGCCTATAGCACTGGCCTGCTTTGCCACTATGGGGTGTTTTAGCACCAGTCGGGAAGACGAAGATGATAAAGCTAAAAAAGAGGCGAATAAGAAGATAGAAAAGCAATTACAAAAAGACAAACAGCTCTACCGGGCCACGCATAGACTCTTATTATTAGGTTAGTAGGAAGTCAGTGAGTGTCTGCCGCTTTCCATCAGTCCGACATTCCAAGCGAGTGCTCTGTGTTTTGGCCATGTAAAGCTATGTATGTGGGCCTCAGTCATTGATTTACCTCTTACTAAAGTTACTTCATTCCGACAGCATGAATGGAGCATATGTAATGATGGCACAATATTCACCAGATTATATAATACAATAGATGTGTCTTTTATAATGTGTATTTATCTAACATATTTTGTTTGCCTTTGAATCACATTATGATCATACTGACTATCAAACAGGTGGTATATGGATCTGTCAGAAAACTCCTGTCATTTGACTTTCTTTACATTAGACCTGTTAGTGAGACCACCTGCCTTTAGGATAGGTTGTCAAGCGATACCTGTTAGAGTTCAATCTAGTCCAATCATGTACGGTGTAGGTCAGTTCCCTATATGAGGAAGGGATATCTAGTGAAGTGACCAACATCGTACACGATTGGACAAAGTACAAGTAAGCATCTCTGACTCGACATGTATTTGGCCAATATTTGTACATCCGTCATGGATAGAAGTAAAAAAGTAATTCTGAATCAGTCTGATCCCTCGTAAAAATGTGATCAACAATGTCGCCAAGTAGTGATCATTGCCGCTCATATAGTGTCCAAATGCATGAAAACTTACATGTCATGATGTACATTTAATTTACATATTTCTGTAGAATTTTTCACAAATCTGTCCAATTGTGACTGTGAGGTTATGTTTCGGCGCTCCCCCCCCCCCCCGTGGAGGTTTTTATTTAGCTTTTTTCACTGCTTAAAATGTTGTCCAAGACACGTAATGTTTAGTGTAGACGTGGATGAAAATTGACACATCTTTGTGGTGTGATAGAATGCGCCAGATTATTGTATTAACCCTTACCACACTGATGTCAAAATTTGAAATTTTCAAATTAAATCAAAAGATGAACTGGTGTTCATTTTTCAACAAATTTGGTGGGAGATGGTGCCGTCGCAGACAGCAATATTGTCCACCAACATTTTTAAAAAATGTACCAGTTTCTTTTCTATTGACGCCGTAAAAGATAAAATATAGACATCAGAGTAGTAAGGGTTAAGCGTTATGCTGTTGTTCTGAAGGTGGTCACAACCAAGATTACGCCTGCAACATGGAGATTAATCCTTTAATGGTCAAGATCGGTCAAGAAATGCTCATTAAATGTCCATTTGCTTGTCAAGAAGAGTATTTTTTAACATTTACCACTGGAATAACTGGCTTGGGCCGCCTGGTTATCGAGGCAGTCATTCCAATGGTGAATTAAAAAAAATCCAGTTCTCTGCCTGCAAATTGGTATTCCTCAAGACCACTGTAGAGACCCACCTTCATCATTAACCCTTTAATACTCATGGTGGTCAAAATGTCCTTTTGCAGTGATTTTGGGAATGTTCATTTGTGGACCAAGAGAAGAATATTTAAAAAAAGTTAACCACGGAAATGAGTGGCATGAAAACTAAGCCAGTCATTCCCGTGGTAAATTAAAAAAAAAATCTTCATGATCTGAAAATGAACAATTTCTCAGAGAATATTAATATTTTCTTGAAGAAATTCGAGGGTAAAAGTGTTAAGAAGATTTTAGTCAATGATACACTGTTAGCCCAATCTGTATAAAGACCACCCATGTAGGAACCAGACAAAGGTGACCATTATAGACAGACGACCTTTCTACATGGCTCAAGTAGATTGTTTCAGTGGTTTCAGGCGTCCATAATTTCACAGGGCTTTATAGAGGTAAACCTTTATCCATTGATTTTCCAGTGTCCCACTTTCAAGACAACTACATACAGGAAATCTGTTGAAAATTTTAAAACTAATTTCTCTGGAACCTGTTGCTACCCTTCAACAGAATATTCCTTACATTAAAATAAGGTTCGTACTGGTCAATGAAAAGCGTGGAATTTGAAAATTTTAATTCCAGGCCTGGAAAGTCAGGGTTTTTTTCATAGGTCAGGTAAAAGCCATGGAAAATGGTAATCATGTAAAATAAAAAGAAATCTGTTGGCATAAATCAGCTCTATGCAATAAAAATTACGGCAAAGTGCAAACGCTTATCAAGACAAGGCTGTGGTGGCTTGGTTTATCAAGAGCTAGGAAATATTCAGAGATTTTGCCGAATAACTCGGATCTTATTTTTGGAGCTACGTCGTAAACAAATCTTCTAGATATTAATTCTTGGAGGTCATGGACTTTGTTATTTTTGGTTCATGGAATTTCAAACAGAAAGGGGTACATACCCTGTTAGAAAGAATTTTGTCATTTCTCGTAGATATGTGCATGTTAAAGCATTAACCCTTTCACCAATGAATTCTTGATGTCTAATTTTCAAAGCAACCATACAGAAAGCCTGTTGAATATTTTAAAATTAATTTGATGGATGGTAGTGGAAGCCAGGCAGCAATGATTTGCAGTCAAATTAATTTCAAAACACTCAAACAGAATACGTTTTGTGTCATAAATAATTCAGTTTTTCAGGGATTTGTCAGTAAAAGGGTTAATATGGAGAAGACTTGTATCTACATTGACCCTTTAACTGTCTCCCTGCTGCAAGGCACCGGACAATAATTTCAATGGGTAATAACTCTGGACCTGCTGAATATTTTGAAAACAATTTGACTGAAAGTTGTTGGTGGCCACCAACAACTTTCAGGCAAATTGTTTTCAAAATATTTACCAGGTCCAGCGATCTAACCCTTGGAATATCTCGTCTGTAAAAACTCAGCAGTCAGACGGTTAACAATCAAGTCGGCCAAAACGGCTTCAGCAGTGGTTTTGTGAAATGTTCACTTGCAGACCAAGCAGGGCCCAAGCTACTAAAATGTTTTATTTGGCCAATATTTTATCCCAATGAAGTCTCTTTTAGCCAGTTTTATGTACAATTTATTGATCCGTTAGCATAACATCAATTTACTATCTTAAGGATGGGGATAATTTTGTTTAAAGCCACTAATTTAGCCAAGTTAAATTTCTATTAGCCAATTTAAAATCTTTTTAGTTTTGGCTACATGGCCTAATGGGTAGCTTGGACCCTGTCAAGAGAAAACTATTTTTGAAATCGAGCCAGTCATTCCGGCGATACTTTTTCAAAACTTGTCTTCTGTTGGCCTGCAAAATCCAAAATGGACAGTTTCTATGAGAAAATTGAAATTTTCTTAAACAAATTTGAGGGTTAATTTAAGAGGGGTTAACGACCATCATGACCATGGGCACAATTCATTTCAC